>JAODAL010043970.1:0-33327 GCA_025379985.1 Phyllomedusa bahiana
TGGGAAAGGGGTCCCCTCCCCTTTAATAACCGCCTCTGTCCCATCCTTTTCCCCCTCAGCCAGAGATCTGCTATGTGGTCTGGGCTCAGCGCCACTATAAAACGAGGATGAACAATTTGAGGAGGCAGTCCAGCAGCTACTTGGCAGCGAAGAAAGGGGGTCAATATCCCCTGCTTCTTGCAGTAGGGGGCAAAGTATAAATGTTGAGTGTGTCATGGGGGTCATGTTTTTGAGGGGTCAGCCTCTGCATACCAAGACAGGTCATTAGGACAGCATAGACGATGAAACACAAATACATCATGATGTAGCAGACCGCACTTGGCAGCCGGGTGAGGCAAGGGCTTCATCATCGTCAGGAAAAGAGGGGGTCAGCTTGCGCGTCAGGCAGCGGTGCAGCCGGCAAGTTTGTTGTGTGGCCGTGAGTCAGCAGGGTAGCAGCAGTGTGAGGTCGGGAGCCAACGGCCACGGGGTAAAAAACCCGTTTTCGCAGGTCCAAGAAAGTAGGGGCACAGGGGCTCAGCGAGGCAGCGGCGGTAGTAGTCACTCAGTGGGGACTTTGGCGGTAAAATTCCGATACTCGACGGTGTGGAAAGTTCTTTGCTAAGAAACCGGAGGAGCCGAATATGGAAAATTGTTTAATCTGAAGCAGAAAGTAAAGCGTGGCCCAGGGAGCTAACTTTGGCACCACGGCCCTGCGTCAACACATGCAGCGTCACCATCCGGTGGCCCTGGGAGAAAACGTGGCTCAGATTGGTGGTCCATCCTGCCGCCGCAGCAAACAGCAGCAGCAGTGCCCAGTGGCACGCATGCCATTGCAGCCAGAAAGGGCTCCACCACCTCTGCAGAAGGGAGCTGTTTCTCTTTGGCCATCATCCCCCCGGTCCCAATGCTCCTGCTCCTCGCTACTCATGGCACCAGCAGTCGTTCACCGAGACGTTTGCAAAGAGAAAACAGTATGCTCCAACCATCCAAAGGGTGCAGCAGCTGACTGTGCTCCTGTCCAAGTTGTTGGTACTGCAGTCCCTTCCCTTTCCAAATGGTGGACTCTGCACCGTTCAGAGAACTAATGGCTTGTGCCGAGCCGAGATAAAGATTTCCAAGCCGTAATTTCTTTTTCCAAAAAGGCATACCAGCACTTCATAAATTATGTAGAACAGAAAGGGGGGCCAGTCCTTGAGCTTATGGGTTTTTGTTCAATGGTGCATGGCAGCGAGGACGTCGGGATCTGTAACACGGTCGGGGCCAGTACATGTCCTTTACGGCCCACTGGGGAATGTGCTTCCTGCCCAGGCAACACAACAACTTGGAAAAGAGACGGCGCTTTCTCCTCCACGTTGTCAAAACTGCGGCTCCTGCGCCAATGTCCGCCTCCTCCCTCCTCCACCACCACCACCATCTCACCTCCACAAGTACTGCTCCACCCATACAACATTGTGTGGGGCACAGCGGTGTCACGCAGTTCTACACCTGGCTTGCCTCGGCGAACGAAGTCACACAGGGGGGAAAACTGCTCCGCGTCATGCAGCAAAGAAATCGAGTGTGGCTTTCTCCGCCCAACTGCAAATGGGAACCATGTTACGGACAATGGGAGTAACATGGTTTCCGCGCTGAAACCGAGTATGGTGGTCCATGCGCCCTACATGGCGCATGTTTAAAATCTGGTTGGAAAAGGCTCTGAAGTCTTCCACCGATCTTCAGAAGATTCTGAAATGGCCAGAAACTGTGCATGCACTTACATCCATTTCCTACAAAGCCGGGAACACCCTCCTCGAGTTGCAGCGGCAGAACGGCCTCCCCCAACACACCTGATAGGGCGATGGTTTCCACCCGTTGGAATTCCAGCCTGCACATTTTGGGAAACCGACTGTATGAACAGAAAAAGGGCCCTTTAAAACGATTTTTTGATGATCCAGGCGGACAGGAGTACTCCCCTGTGGTAATTTTTGATGTCAGCCAGTGGCAGCTCATGCGTGACACCCTCCCGTTTGTTGAGGCCATTCGAGGAGGCGACGTTATTTGTCAGTCCCAGGACTACGGGATGAATAACGTCATTCCACGCTTCATTTTCCTGGAACAGATGCTGAAAAATCTGTCCTTTGGCAGGGGACGGGAGACGTGGCGACTACATCTCGTGGCCACTTTGAGTCCGGGGGGGAAACTGAAATGGAGGAGAGGGGGACATTTGGGGCAGAAGCATTTCCTGGGGAAAGATTTATTTTCAAACCCCGGACAAGAGAGGAGGACAGGAGCACTGGGGGAGGGGGATGGGAATGAGGGAGATGACTCCCCCAAACACCGGGCATATACATGGAGAGGGGGCAGGGAGCCCTCAAGTCACTTTCACATGGCCCCCCACAGCTATTTGCCTGGGTAGATGCCGCCACCCCCTGATCCACACACTGTGACAGTTTCTTTTCCACGCCACCCAAACCCCTTTACCAGGGTCGGTTGCCACCCACCCCACACCTGTCATTGGCCACTTTATGACCTCACTGCGCTGCATTGCTGGGGCCGTGACTCCCAGGTGTCATTGTGCACCGCTGACCTCATCGTTGCTCCTGCCCCCCCGTCAACTCCACTCCTGTCATTGTGCCCCTCCCTTGTGGCCTACTTCTTTTTTGCCACCCCCAAATTTCTTGTGCCACTGCGACCTCAAGATGCTGCTGGCCCTCACCCCAGCTCGCATTGTCCACTCTGTTGGGCCTACTCCGTTTTTTGACACCTCAGAAAGTCATGTGCCACTTTTTTGAAACCTCATGCTGCTGCCGCCGTCACCTCCACTCACTGTCATTGTGCCACTCTGTGGCTCTACTACGGGTTTTGGGCCCCCTCCAGAATGTCTTTGTGCCATGTCCTGACCTCATGCTGCATGTTGCCGGACCTCCACACTGTTTCATTGTGCCACTCTCTTACCCATGCGCTGTGACCCCACTCCTGTCATTGTGCCACTCTGTGGCCTACTACTGTTTTGCCACCTCCAAAATGTTCCCTTGTGCCACTGTCCCGACCTCATGCTTTCTGCTGCCGTCACCTCCACTCTCTTTCATTGTGCCACTCTGTGCCTACTACTGTTTTTGCCACCTCCAGAATGTCATTTTTGCCACTCCCCTGACCTCATGCTGCTGCCGGCCGTCACCTTCCCCTCTGTCATTGTGCCACTCTGTGGCCTACAACTGTTTTGCCACCTCCAGAATGTCTTTGTGCCACTGTCTGACCTCATACTGCTGCTGCCGTGCCCTCCACACTTGTCATTGTTCCACTCTGTGGCCTGCTCCTGTTTTAGCCACCTCCAGAATATCATTGTGCCACTGCTTGACCTCACACTGCTGCTGCCGTGCCCTCCACACTGTCATTGTGCCACTCTCTGACCTCATCGCGCTGCTGTACCCTACCTCTGCAATTTTGCCACCCCGTTGCCACTACTGGGTTTTTTCCACCTCCAGAATGTCATTGTGCCACTGTCTGACCTCAGCTGCTGCCATCGTCAGCCCACTTTCTGTCATTGTGCCACTCTGTGGCCTACTACTGTTTTGCCCCCACCCGAAAGTCATTGTGCCACTGTCTGACCTCATGCTGCTGCTGGCCGTGACCTACACACTGTGTCATTGTGCACTGTCTGACCTCATGCTGCTGCTGTGGCTGCTGCCGTGACCTACACACTCTGTCATTGTGCCACTGTCGACCTCATGCTGCTGCTGTGGCTGCTGCCGTGACCTACACACTGTATCATTGTGCCACTCTGTGGCCTACTACTGTTTTACCACCTCCAGACTGTCATTGTGCCACTGTCCGACCTCATGCTGCTGCCGTCATCACCTCCACCTCTCTGTCATTGTCACTCTGTGGGCCCACTACTGTTTTTGCCACCTCCAGAATGTCATTGTGCCACTCTCTGACCTCAGGGTGCTGCCCGCCGTCACCTCCACTCTCTGTCATTGTGCCACCTTTGGCTACTACTGTTTTTTGCCACCTTTCCCGAATTCATTGTGCCACTGTCCTGACTCAAGCTGGCTGCTGCTGCCGTAACCTCCACACTGTGTCAATGTGCCACTCTGTGGCCTGCTCCTGTGGCCTGCTCCTGTTTTTGCCACCTCCAGAATGTCATTGTGCCACTGCCTGACCTCATGCTGCTGCTGCCGGGCCCTCCACACTGTGTCATTGTGCCACTCTCTGACCTCATGCTACTCTTCTGTGACCCGCACTCTGTCATTGTCCACTCGTGGCCTACACTGTTTTGCCACTTCCAGAATGTCATGTGCCACTGTCTGACCTCATGCTGATGGCGCCGTCACCTCCACTCTCTGTCAATTGTGCCACTCTGTGGCCTACTACTGTTTTTGCCACCTCCAGAATGTCATTGTGCCACTCTATTACCTCATGCTGCTTCCGCCGCACCTCCACTCTCTGTCATTGTGCCACTCTGTGGCCTCCTACTGTTTTGCCACCTCCCCAAAAAGTTCATTGTGCCACTGTCTGAACCTCAATGGCTGGCTGCTGCTGCCGTAACCTCCACCAAAACTGTGTCAATGTGCCACTCTGTGGCCTGCTCCTGTTTTGGGCCCCCTCCAAATGTCATTGTGCCATGCCTGACCTCATTTCTGCTGCTGCCGTGCCCCCACACTGGTCATTGTGCCACTCTCTGACCTCATGCTACTTGCTGCTGTGACCCCGCCCCTCTGTCATTGTGCCACTCTGTTGGGCCCACTACTGTTTTTTCCACTTCCAGAATGTCCCTTGTGCCCCTGTCTGACCTCATGGGTGATGGCGCCGTCAAACCCCCACTCTCTGTCATTGTGCCACTCTGTGGCCTACTACTGTTTTTGTCACTCCCCGAATGTCATTGTGCCACTCTATTACCTTCATGCTGCTCCGCCGTCACCTCCACTCTCTGTCATTGTGCCCCTCTGTGGCCTCCTACTGTTTTTTCCCACCTCCAGAATGTCATTGTGCCTCTATCTGACCTCATGGGTGGGGCTCGGACCTACACACTGTGTCATTGTGCCACTCTATTACCTCATGCTGCTGCCGCCGTCACCTCCACTCTCTGTCATTGTGCCACTCTGTGGCCTACTACTGTTTTGCCACCTCCAGAATGTCATTGTGCCACTGTCTGACCTCATGCTGCTGCCACCGTCACATCCACGCTCTGTCATTGTGCCACTCTGTGGCCTACTACTGTTTTTCCACCTCCAGAATGTCATTGTGCCACTCTCTGACCTCATGCTGCTGCTGTCGTTACCTCCACACTGTGTCATGTGCCACTCTTGGCCTCTCCTGTTTTTGCCACCTTTCCCGAATGTTATTGTGCCACTGCTGTCCTCATCTGCTGCTGCGTGCCCTCCACACTGTGGTCATTTGCCATGTCTACCTCATGCTGCTCGCCGTCACCTCCCTCTCGTCATTTGGGCCCAAATTGTGGCCTCTAACTGTTTTTTTGCACCCTCCAAATTCATTGTCCACTCTCTGACCTCATGCTGGCGCCGCCGTCACCTTTCCCCTCTCTGTTATTGGCCACTCTGTGGCCTACTACTGTTTTGCCACCTCCAAAGTCATTGTGCCACTGTCTGATCTCATGCTGCTGCTGCCGTGACCTACACACGTGTCCATTGGCCACTTCTGACCTCAAGCTGCTGCTGTGGGGCTGCCTGACCTACACACTCTGTCATTGTGCCACTGTCTGACCTCATGCTGCTGCTGCGTTATGCCTTCAATTCCACACTGTGTCATTGTGCCACTCTGTGGCCTACTCTTTTTTTGCCACCTCCAGAATGTCATTGTGCCAATTTTCTGACTCATGCTGCTGTGGCTGCCACCGGGCACCTCCACACTCTGTCACTGATGTTGCCACCTAGCCCTCAGCTTTTTTTTTTCCACTGTCGCTGCCATTATCAGGCTACACCCCCCCAGTTTTTGGTCATTTTGCCCTCTTAGTGCCAGGGAATCAGTGCTGCATACGAAACACAACATTGTATGAAGACCAAACCAAGCTCCTCTGCAATTTAAGCAGGCACAACATTCTCGCACCCGCACTCTGTGCACCTGGAAAACGTTTTTAACACGATTCGTCCCAATAATTCGGACCGAAGTTATTTTTGTCAGAAAATTCGGCGAAGTGACCGAACCGAATTTTTGAGAAATTCGCACATCTCTAATAGTGAGACGTGTAACTCAGAGAGAGTCTGCCAGAGATTGCCAGTGAGAGAGGCCAGAGAGTATTCTCATTATTCCAGCTGGAGGCAGATTTGAATGGAAGGCAAAGAGGAAGCCTTAGGAACGCTGGACTTGTATATAGTTAACCGTTAACAGCAAGTAGGCCGGGCAGATACTGGGGGCAGAGCTTCGTCTCCAGCTGGAGCACATTTGGAGACAGGGCAGGAAGAAGAGGCCCCAACGCAGCTAAGTATGAGGTAGCCCCCCCTGAGCTGAGTGGTGGATAAACTCGAAGACAGTCAGGGTAGAGCAGTGAGGTTGAGCTGGAGAGAGAGCCCGCTCTGGAACTGCTGGATGAGTGCGTGCTACTGGAGCTGGTTGGAACTCAATGTGGGCAACTGGTTGGTGCTATAAGTGTCGTAGCTGGAGAAAGCAAAAGGAAAGTGAAGCCTCTCCCCGCAATTGTAAAAGAACCAGAAAGGAGTGCCGACCATTGGTCCCGCTTCTTTACACATGCACGCAGTCAATGGAAGTTGAGTGCATTACTTATTGTTTTCTTTGAAACAATTGTACTTGCAGATTCCAGGTTTTTCTACATTTACACAGATGGTTTATGGCTCTTGGATAACTCTTCTTATAATTTTTTTCATTCCTGTGTCTGAAATCTTGCAGGGAGACCCTGTTCATGGCCGGTTTGTGGTGAAATGATGCTATTTCCACTTCTTATGGTCCTAACCAGGGCCGGGACAAGGCATTTTGGGGCCATAGGCAAGCAAGGCCAATGGCGCCCCCCCAAAAAAAAAATAAAAAATTAATCCGCAGCCCTAACCTAACGCACATCCCTGCGTCCTCCCCAGATAGGTGGAATGAGAAAAAAAACCACAATTCCAACACACGACAGTGGAGTATAGCTCACTATAACTCCCTCCTCTCACTATAACTCCCTCCTCTCACTATAGCCCCATTCTCTTACTATAACTCCCTCCTCTCACTATAACTCCCTCCTCTCACTATAACTCCCTCCTCTCACTATAACTCCCTCCTCTCACTATAACTCCCTCCTCTCACTATAACTCCCTCCTCTCACTATAGCCCCATTCTCTTACTATAACTCCCTCCTCTCACTATAACCCCCTCCTCTCACTATAACTCCCTCCTCTCACTATAACTCCCTCCTCTCACTATAACTCCCTCCTCTCACTATAGCCCCATTCTCTTACTATAACTCCCTCCTCTCACTATAACTCCCTCCTCTCACTATAACTCCCTCCTCTCACTATAACTCCCTCCTCTCACTATAGCCCCCTCCTCTCACTATAACCCCCTCCTCTCACTATAACCCCCTCCTCTCACTATAACTCCCTCCTCTCACTATAGCCCCTTCCTCTCACTATAGCCCCTCCTCTCACTATAACCCCATCCTCTCACTATAACTCCCTCCTCTCACTATAACTCCCTCCTCTCACTATAGCCCCCTCCTCTCACTATAGCCCCCTCCTCTCACTATAACTCCCTCCTCTCACTATAACTCCCTCCTCTCACTATAATTTCCTGCTCTCACTATAGCCCCCCTCCTCTCACTATAACCCCCTCCTCTCACTATAATAGCCCCTCCTCTCACTATAGCCCTTTCCTCTCACTATAACCCCCTCCTCTCACTATAACCCCTCCTCTCACTATAGCCCCCACCTCTCACTATAGCCCCCTCCTCTCACTATAACTCTCTCCTCTCACTATAACTCCCTCCTCTCACTATAACCCCTCCTCTCACTATAGCCCCCACCTCTCACTATAGCCCCCTCCTCTCACTATAACTCTCTCCTCTCACTATAACTCCTTCCTTTCACTATAACTCCCTCCTCTCACTATAACTTCCTGCTCTCACTATAGCCCCCTCCTCTCACTATAACCCCCTCCTCTCACTATAACTCCCTCCTCTCTCTATAACTCCCTCCTCTCACTATAACTCCCTCCTCTCACTATAACCCCCTCCTCTCACTATAACCCCCTCCTCTCACTATAACTCCCTCCTCTCACTATAACCCCCTCCTCTCACTATAGCCCCCTCCTCTCACTATAACCCCATTCTCTCACTATAGCCCCCTCCTCTCACTTTAACCCCCTCCTCTCACTATAACTCCCTCCTCTCACTATAGCCCCCCTCTCACTATGGCTCCCCCCTCATCTCACTATAGCCCTCCTCTCACTATGGCTCACTCCCTCCTTCTCACTATGGCTCCTTCCTCTTACTATGGCCTCCCCTTTCTCACTATGCCCCCCCCCCCCCTTCTCACTACAGCCCCCTCTTTCTCACTATGCCCCCCCCTTCTCACTATAGCCCCCCCCTTTCTCACTTTAGTCCCTCTTCTCACTATAGCCCCCTCTTTCTCACAATAGCCCCCCTTCTCACTATAACACCCTCCTTCTCACTGTAACCCCCCCTTTCTCACTATAACCCCCCCTTTCTCACTATAGCCCCCCCTTTCTCACTATGGCCCCATTCTCTCACTATGGCCCCCCTCCTCACTATAACCCGCACTCTCTCACTATGGCCCCCCTTTCTCACTATGCCCCCCTCCTCTCACTATAACCTCCACTCTCTCACTATGTCCCCCACCTTTCTCACTATAGCCTCCCCTTTCTCACTATGGCCCCCCTCCTCTCACTATAACCCCCACTCTCTCACTATGGCCCCCCTTTTCTCACTATGGCCCCCTCTTTCTCACTATAGCCCCCCTCCTCTCACTATAACCCCCACTCTCTCACTATGCCCCCCCCCCCCTTTCTCACTATAGCCCCCCCTTTCTCACTATGGCCCCCCTCCTCTCACTATAACCTCCACTCTCTCAATATGGCCCCCGTTTCTCACTATAGTCTCCCTTTTCTCACTATGGCCCCCCTCCTCTCACTATAACCCCCACTCTCTCACTATAGCCCCCCCTCTCACTATGGCCCCCCTCCTCTCACTATAACCTCCACTCTCTCACTATGGCCCCCCTTTCTCAATATGACCCCCCCTTTCTCACTATGGCCCCTCCACAAAACACTCACATGTCCTAGAGCACTCAGTGCTGTGTAGTGAGCCAAAACTCCGCCCACTCCTCCCAGCATGCAGTATCCTGTGACAGGAAGCTGTCAGAACAAGAGAGGATGACAGAGAAGCATTGAGATGATGGGAAGGAGGGAGACTTACCTCTCCTATCATCCTCCATATCATCGTGCTGCTGCTTTTCACCCGACACCCCCTCCCCCGGCAGAGTAGGGGCGGGCAGAGATGATCCTCAATCCCTCCTGCTGCAGGATGTTGGTGCTGGCAGCCTGACTGTGACTAACAGCCAACAGATGATATGTATGGAGCTGGCTCAGCTCCTGAGCTGGCTCTATGTCCATTTTGCGCCCCCTAGAGGCAGGCAGAGGTATGGCTCCCTAGGCTGTCGCCTAACTCTGCCTAGCCATCGTCCCGGCCCTGGTCTCAACAGTGCTGACTAGAATCTTCAGTAGTTAAGAAATTCTTCTGTAACTAATGCCATCTGTATGGTTTACAACAATAAGGTTGCAAAGGTTTTGAGACAGCTCACCGGTTTTACCCATCATGAGATGTTTCTTGTGTGGCACTTTGTTAAAGAAACACCTTTTTATAGCTCATCAGCTGATATTATTTTTCATTAAGTGTCAGGATAGCTTTCTTATTACTGATAGATGTCAGCTGTTGTTATGACGTTCCAAGGATTTTTGCACCTCTCTTTCTTCATGTGTTCAATGATCTTTCCCTGTGCCATTTCTCATAACTCAGTTTATGGACATCTACAGTTTGATTTCTTTGCCTGCGTGGATTGGATGGGTCGTTAATGGCATTTGGTGAGAATCTCATGTCGATAGCACCTTTAGAAATATATTTAATTAGAAACTACTGACATGTTCATTTCACTTGCTGTATAATACTGATAGTGGTTAACTGCTGTTGTTATTCCTAATCTGTTCTGCTGCCAACAAGTGAACACTTCGGTCAGCGTAAACATAAATATGGCGCCATGGCAAAAAAATCTTGTTTTTTTACTGTAACGAAACATATGAAAACCCTACATATTTGGTATTGCCGCATTCGAATCAACCTATATAATTCAGATACGACATAATTTATACCGAAGATTGAATGCCATAAAAGCAAAACTCCTGCAAACAATGCAAGTACGTTTTCTCACATTTTGCCCCACTAAATTTTTTTTCGGTTTCCCAGTATTTTTCATGCTATGGTGAGTGGCACCATTACAAAGTACATCTTGTACAATAAAAGCTCCCATATGTCTATGTAGATGAAAAAGTAAAAAAAGTTATAGCTCTAGGAAGGCGGGGAGGGAAAAATAAACGTGAAAAAAATAAGGCTCGGTGTTAAGGGGTTAAAAGGTCTTTTGCTAAAAACTGGCACACGTCTGACATCCTTAACAGTTTTGTAAGCACCAATTCATGAGATTAGACTCATTTTTTAAGGTGTCTCAACAGATTGGGGCGCAATCCATGGCAATTTCAAACTGGTGAGACAAATTTTGCCGCATATTTTGGCACATGGTTTTGTCTCACAGCGGGAAACATTTGTAAAGTGCTGTTAGACAATTTCATAGATACTGAATTCTACACAAACTTACTGTGAAGTACGACTGTCTAGTCTGCGCCAGTTTTCATACATGTCGCCCTATGCTATTGGAACAGTGTTAAATAATCGAGAGTCATGTTAACCTTTAGGAGAAGAAGCCCATGTTACCTGATTGTTCTAAAAATCTGTTCTTTATCAGTCATTGGTCAGCACCATTTTGTACATTTGGTCCAAATTTACAATAAAATGACCATGCAGTCTTTAATGAACATATGGCCGAATCATAACATCTGATGTCGGATGAATATGATCATTTTGAATTTGTTTTGGACATCTGGATCCGTTGATTTGAAAAATGACTACTTTGTGTTTGCACTAGATGTCTAAGATGCCCTCTAGGTCTTAATAGTGCTGCTTATAACTCACTTCTGGCATTTTTATATAATCTTTTCAACTGTCAGTTCAGGTCTGCAACTCCCTGTGTTTTGACTAGAATTGGCAGCCCAGACATCATACAAAAATAAAAAATCAATACTGTGGAAATTGTCTGTTCCGTTAAATTAACTCTGCCTGTTTTTCTCTGCCTGACCTGATTTCTAAAGGACCTCTAGCAATGAAATGAAGCATTTTGTGGGAGAAACTTAGAGCGTTCTAAATTACGTCCAAATATATTCGCATGAAACATATAAAAGAGTTCAAAGTGGTAGACTGCAATTGGGCTCTCTCATATGGTAAGGAGACAAAATCAGGAGGAATATTTTTCTATCAATAATGTCACATTGAACACTGAAGTTCTTGTGGATTCTGGCTGAGAGGTTGGATAGCTTTAAACCTAATGCGTTTAAAGAACCAACTTCACCTTCTGGTGCTCTTGGTCCTTCCATTTTGGATATGTAGACATTGTTCATATCAAAGGAAGTAGTTGTACATGGTACACCTAAAACAAATATGAATAGTATGTGTCTCAAAGGCATCCATTGGTGTTGGACTTGTACCCTGCCTAACATTCTCAACTATATTTTAACAAGTGTGACTCTTGTCCATTGTTTCTTTAAAATACAAATATCTGAATTACTGAAAATCTTGAATCTGTGAAGTTAATTCCAGCATAAGGAGATAGTTGATAAATATAGTTACTTTTTAAAAACAGCAAGAATAATGTTTCTGCATTGTTTTAATACTTAACTTTGTTACACAGTGTATTGAGGTCTAATTTGGCTTCATATTTTTGTACCAATTTTTCATGGTTTTCATTGTGGTACCATTTTTATTTATTCAGAATTCTGTGGCTTTCATCTCACTTTGCACCGAGATATTTATTTATCGTTCACCATGCTTAACACTGGAAAATCACCCAGTACATAGGCCATGAAATAGCTGTAAATATACAGATCACTAGGGTTATTCTTGCCTTTCTAGTTCAGGTTTCACACCTGATTTCCACTGCCTGGATGTGTTTGCTTGCTTTGGCATACTCATTTATACCTAAATGTTAATTATTGGCTTGATGTTGCCTAACTACTACTGTACCGTACTGTCTGCTACCACCATATTGCCGGGCCCCTGCTAACATGCTCAGCTTCTTAGCTGAGATGTAAATCTTCTGTTTTCCCCAGGCTGCTACTATAAGTGCATAGCTTTTTTTTTACGAATAAGGTCATCATGCTACACCTGACTATCTTCTGTATGGGATTACATGTGACAGATCTATTCACAATGTAAGCTGCCTCAAATAGATCTGGATTGGTTTTAGATCTGTGTTTCTCAATTGAAGTTCTTTCAACTGTCCACATTCATATGAATTCCTTTTTTTCTTTACAGCTAATTTACTTTTTATCAATGCATGAATGACCTAAAGCCTGTTGTTAGAGATGGGCCAAATGATTCTAACGAAGTGGAATTTGTTTAGAATTTCAGGAAAACTTCAATTCTGAACGAAGTCGAAATTTTAGGTGATTCGTGGGAATGAAGCATGTTTTTAATTGATAAAATGGCTGCAAGCACATGGCGTTACATGTTGCAAAGAACTCTGGGAGGAAGACAGGAGTAGCCTAAATGACAGAGACCGGCGGGATTCTGTGATGTCACCGCACTATATAAGTCCGGACGCGACACTGGCAGTTCGCATTCCTCTCTCTGTGCCATGTTGTAGCTGCTGCAGCTCCAGTATTAGAGATCTCACACAAAAGAAAGAATTTTTATACAGCGATTTTTTCAGGGGTGTCACAGCTTTTCTTGGAGACGGCTTCTCTTCCGTTCTAATTTTGATTTTGTGGGGTATTGGAATTGAAGTCCAGTGTGCGTCCAATTCAGCTGCATATACATTTTAATGCTATCTGCTCAGTTCTGGAGCACATTGAATATCCAAGGGTTATCTAAGCCTGTTTTTGCTGTTGTATTCAGTTAAAGAAACAGCGTTTTTCAATCCAAATACCAGTTAATTTTTGGCTGCTCATTTCTTTTGCGCAATTTATATCCAAGGGTTAATTAAGCGTGTTAGTGTTATTGTAGTCAGTTAAAGAAACGGTGTTTTTCAACGCCAAAGAAGAAATTTTGCCTATAGCATAATTTATATCCAAAGGTTAATTAAGCCTGTTTGCGCTTTTATATTCAGTAAAATACACAGTGTTTTTAAACGGCACATACAAGTAAATTTTTCCTGCCCATTTGTGGAGCGCAATTTATATCCAAGGGGTATACAAGCTTGTTAGTGAGTTCATTTGGAGTTAAATACAGGGTGTGTATTTATCATATACAGATATCTTCATTAAATAGGGTCTGTACATTTTTGAACAAACAGTATGTCAGACAAAGAGGTGGCAGGCTCTTCACATGCGAGTGGCAGTGGCACAAACATTCCTGGAGCAGGCACAGGTCACAGCACAGTAAGGGGACGTTGCAGCGGGGGTCACTCGGTGAGGCCAGAACTGCCGCTGTCATCTAGCGGCCGTTTGTTGACCAGCAACCCAAGGGCTCTTGATTGGTTGACTAGGTCATCCACTTCCTCCCAGATGACATTGACAACCCAGCCAAGAGTCGGTGGGAAACATCAGACATAACCTTAGTTGGAAAGGGGGGCCGGGAGCGGGTCAGCGGCCCTCACCTGTCCTCAACCCACCTCTGTCACATCCAATTCCCACAGCCAGAGATCTGCTATGTGGTCTGGGCTCAGCGCCACTATATAGCGAGGATGAACAATTTGAGGAGGACAGTCAGAAGCTACATGGCAGTGAAGAAATGGGGCCAATATCCCCTGCTTCTTGCAGTAGGTGGCAAAGTATAGATGTGGAGAGTGGCATGGGGGGTCATGTTGTGCGGGGTCAGCCTCTGCATACCAAGACCGTTGAGGAGGACAGCAGGGAAGATCAAACAATAATCGATGATGATGATGTACCGGCACTTGGGAGCGGGTGAAGCAAGGGCTTCATCATTCATTAGGAAAAAAGGGAGGGCGTCAGCTTGTGCTTCAGGCAAGCGGCGCCCCAGCAAGTGGGTAGCGGGGGCCGTGAGTCAGCAGGGTAGCAGCAGTCCCGAGGTCGGGAGCCAAGCGGCCACGGGGTAGAAAACCCGCTTCGCAGGTCCAAGAAAGTAGCGGCACAGGGCTCAGCGGAGCATTGGCGGTAAAATCAGCTACTTGGCAGTATGGTAGTTCTTTTAGAATCTGTGGGCAGAAAGTGAAGCGTGTCCAGGGAGCTAACGTTGGCACCACGGCCCTGCGTCAACACATGCAGCGTCACCATCCGGTGGCCTGGGAGAAACGTGGCTCAGATGTGGTGGTCCATCCCGCCCCCGCAGCAACAGCCCGCAGCAGGGACCCAGTGGCACACATGCCATTGCAGCCAGTCAAGGCTCACCACCTCTGCAGATGGGAGTGTTTCTCTTTGCACATTCATCTCCCGGTCCCGACGCTTTGCTCCTCGCTATCATGGCGCCAGCAGTCGTTCAACGGGGGCGATTGCAAAGAGACAAAGTATGCATCCCCAAAGATCTAAAGGGGCAGAAGCTGACCTTGCTCCTGTCCAAGTTGTTGGTACTGCAGTCCCTCCCTTTCCAAATCGTGGACTCTGCACCCTTCAGAGAATTAAAGGCCTGTGCCGAGCCAAGGTGGAGAGTTCCAAGCCGTAATTTATTTTCCAAAAAGGCAGTACCAGCCCTTTACAAATATGTAGAACAGAAGGTGGGCCAGTCCTTGAGCTTACTGGTTTGTTCCAAGGTGCATGGCAGCGCGGACGTGTGAAGCTATAACTACGGTCAGGGCCAGTACATGTCCTTTACGGCCCACTGGGTGAATGTGCTTCCTGCCCACCAACACCAACAACTTGGACAGGAGACGCTGATTTCTCCTCCACGTTGTCAAACTGCTGCTCATGCGCCAATGTCCGCCTCCTCCTCCACTACCACCACCACCACCATCTCAGCCTCCCCAAAGGGATTGCTCCTATACCACAGGTGTAGGGCACAGCAGTGTCACGCAGTTCTACACCTGGCTTTTCCTCGGCAAAAAGAAGGAAACACAGGGGAATAACTTTCTCCGTCATGCAGCAAGAAATCGATGTGTGGTTTTCTCCGTGCCAACTGTAAATCGGAACCATGGTGACAGACAATGGGAGGAACATGGAGTCCGTGCTGCACCGAGGAGGGATGGTCCATGCGCCCTGCATGGCGCACATGTTCAATATGGTTGTGAAAAGGTTCCTAAAGTCTTCCACCGATCTTCAGAAGATTCTGAAAATGGCCAGGAAACTGTGCATGCAATTCATCCATTCCTACAAAGCCAGGCACACCCTCCTTGAGTTGCAGCGGCAGAACGGCCTCCCCCCACACACGCTGATATGCGATGTTTCCACCCGTTGGAATTCCAGCCTGCACATGTTGGACCAACTGATGATCCAGGCGGACAGGAGTACTCCCCTGTGTAACTTTGATGTCAGCCAGTGACAGCTCATGCGTGACACCTGCCGTTTGCTGAGGCCATTTGAGGAGGCCACGTTATTTGTCAGTCGCCAGGACTACGGGATGAATAACGTCATTCCATTCATGTCCTGGAACAGATGCTGAAAAATCTGTCTGGGCAGGGGACTGGAGACGTGGCCACATGAGTCCGTTGGGGACTGAACTGGAGGAGGAGAAGGACATTGGAGCAGAAGCATTGTCTGGTGAAATTAGTGATTTTTCTACGCAAGTGACAGGAGAGGAGGAGCAGGAGCAGCTGGAGGAGGTAGATGGAGATGAGGAAGACGAGGCAGATGTCCCTCAAGCACCGTGGCAGTATACAGTGGAGATACAGGGAGTCCCTCAGAGTCACTTGCGCACATAGCCCGCAGTATGCTGATTTGCCTGGCTAGTGACAGCCGAATAGTAACCATCCGGCAGAGGAATGACTTCTGGCTCTTCACCCTATTGGACCCTTGCTACTGGTCCGAAATGGGAGCCTTTTTCCCAGCTGCTGCGAGGGAGGACAAACTCAAATACTATAGAGAAATCCTCCGTAGTCAGTTGGCCGCTGCCTATGTGCGGTCCATCCTCTGACAGGTCTGAACAAGGGGTTCCTCAGCGCTCACATACCCCTGCCACAGCTGCTGTGGGAAGGCGGGGGGGAGGGGTAGGAGCAGTACCAGCTCCATCAGCAGCAACCTAACTTTGGAGTTTCCTTCACCCGCCTAGTGAGGAGGACACTCGCCAGCAGCAGCAGTACCTGGAGCAGATCCTGAACCAACAGGTGGTGGCCTACTTGAACAGCACTCTGTCACCCCAGTTAGAAGATCCGCTGGACTTCTGGGCAGCCAAACTGGATGTGTGGCCGCAACTTGCCGAGTTTGCAGTGGAGAAGTTGTCCTGCCCGGCCAGTAGTGTGGCATCACAGCGGGTGTTCAGTGCAGCGGGAGCCATCGTTACCCCAAGGAGAACCCGCTTGTTCACCGGAAATGTGGAACGACTGACCTTTGTCAAGATGAATCAGGCGTGGATCGGCCAGGATTTCCACACACCAATGCCTTAGGCGTCAGATTACATCAGCCATGACGCCTCACCAAAATTTTGAGAAATGAGTCTGGGTTCAAATTACCTGCCTCAGTGTCACGGCACATGTTTCCGCCGTGAAGCAGCAAGGCACGGTAGGGGTTAATCCCTCTAGTCAGTCGACACACCCAGGGAGAACCCAGGCTGATGAGCTTAGGAGTGACAGCTCAGCTCCTAATCAAGTGTCGCACTGGCCAATAGGAGGGCCCGGAGGCCGCACCTATCGTCTGCTGGGGAGGGCTATGGGTTCCTCATTTAAACTCCCTCACTTCTCTCAGTCTTTGCCTGAGAATAGTTTCCCCTTGCTTCTTCCTGTGTTTCCTGTTGGTATTTGCTCTCCTGATCTCTGACCTCGGCTCGCTTCCTGACCTCGCCTTTGCCTCCGACTTTGTACTGCGCCCCTGACCGTGTGTGGACCCCGGCTTGCTTTTTGACTATTCTTTTGGCTTACGTTTCTTGGCATATATGTTCCCGTACTGTGATTGACCCGGACTGTTGGACTTTGGGTTTCCCTGACGGCCCTGCACTTAGCAGCGTAGGGGCTGTCGTCCAGTTGGGGTCTGCCGCCTAGGGCAGCACACCAAGTAGGCAGGGACAGTGGGCTGGGTGGCAGTCAGGGCCCACTGCACCTCCTCTGATGGGACACTCAGCCACTATTCTGATGCCGCCACCCGCCTGATGCCACACATCTGCTGCCAGTTTCTCCATTGGCCTAACATCTTTACCAGAGACTGGTATTGCCACCCACCTCCATACTGTGTCATTGTGCCACTCTCTGATCTCATGCTGCTACTGATGCTGCTGCCGTGACCTACACACTCTGTCATTGTGCCACTGTCTGACCTCATGCTGCTGCTGTGGCTGCTGCCGTGACCTACACACTCTGTCATTGTGCCACTGTCTGACCTCATGCTGCTGCTGTGGCTGCTGCTGTGACCTACACATTCTGTCATTGTGCCACTGTCTGACCTCATGCTGCTGCTCTTGCTGCTGCCGTGCCCTCCACAGCCTGTCATTGTGCCCCTCTGTGGCCTACTACTGTTTTGCCACCTCCAGAATGTCATTGTGCCACTGTCTGACCTCATGCTGCTGCTGTGGCTGCTGCCGTGACCTCCACACTCGGTTATTGTGCCACTGTGTGACCTCATGCTGCTGCTGTTGATGACCTCATCTCCACACTGTGTCATTGTGCCACTTTTTGGGCTCCTGATGTTGCTGCAACCTCCAGAATTTGTCATTGTGCCACTCTGTGGCCTACTCATGCTGCTGCCAAGTGACCGCTGTCTCACTGGAACACTCTGTGGTTTCCTAATGCTGTTTCCACCCTCACCACTCTATGATGTTGCCACTATGTTTAGATTTCCCCTTCTTTTCATTCACCTGTCAGAAGGAATGGGAAGGATCAAAATTGTCTAGTCAAAAGCAGGAGTGGATACAGAACACAAAAAACATGCAAATATCCCATTTACTGGTCATCTCTGTTTTGGATCGACTCCTGTTTGTTTTTGGCCTTAGCAATACTGATGGATTATTGACCCATTAAAAGCGGACACTGACGGATGAAAGGAAGGGCAAAATGATCAGAGACATCAACGCAAAATTACTGCCGACACCCTCTCCACTCATTCGGGGGGGCCTCTACATGTATCTGCGTTTAACAGAACAGGTTCTGTCATATTTTGTGACGGTTTAAAGCTCTGGCCTCATGGAGTGACCCCTGCTGTGATGTCCCCTTACTGTGCTGCGATCTGTGGCTTCTCCAGTAACCATATTACTGTGTTCATTGAATCTATGGTAGGATCTTAGCCCTCAGCTTGTTTTTTTTCCAGCTGGCGCTGCCATGACTTTATTAGGCTGCATTCCCGCTTCAGTTTTTTGGTCAGTTTTGCCCCCGTAAGTGCCCAGGGAATTTTAGAGTGAAGCGATTCTAATAGCGGCGGCTGTCATGTGCGTGTCATACTAAAACACAGCATTGAATGAATGCCAAACCAAGCTCCCTCTGCATATTTAAACATGGCACAATGTTCTACAGCACCCTACAGTCTCTCTGCAGCCAGGAAATACCTTTATTTCAATGCGATTCGTCCCGAAGTAATTCGGGTCGAAACAAATTTTGTTGGAAAATTCGGCGAAGTCGGCGAACCGAATTTTTGAGAAATTCGCCCATCTCTACCTGTTGTAATAAGATTTATTTTATTTTTTAACTGGGATAGTACGATAAATTATGTGGTTCATAAGAGGATCAGTTGTTTTGCTTCATATGCCACAGCTATTATTTTTGCACTCAATTTAGAACAAAAAAAACCACAGTAGAATCACATTATTATGACCACTTCCTACTTTCGAAGTCAAAAGCGTATAGCTCATGAAGAAAGTCAAGTGTTATTAACTGGCTTGGTGGGTATATAATGTGTTTGATAGGCTGTCTGCACACATATTCCTTTTTGCATTCATGGATAAAAAGGGGCAATTTAGCAAAGTTGCAAAAATGAAGATTATTGGCTTTAAGGCAAAGGGTCACAGTATTTCTGAAACTGTGCCTTTTTGAAATTCATGAACTGTTTGTGACCTGTGGTGTTGAAAGTTTTTTGTGAGTGGCCAAAAGGCACCATTGCCAATAAGTGATGTAGAAATTACACAGCACTGTGTGTCATTGATGTGAGAGGTACAGTATAAAAGTGAGTACATTTTTGTAAATTGTGTATTATAGCTTTTTCTGGGACAACACTGAAGATATGACACTTTGATACAATGCAAAGTGGTCAGTATACAGCTTGTATACCAGCGTAAATTTGGTGTGCCCTCAAAATAAGTCAACACTCAGGCATCAAGGTGTAAACCACTGCAAACAAAAGTGTGCTCACCCCTAAATGAAAATGGACAAACAAGTGTAAATATTTTTGTCAGGCATCAGTAATGAGCATTGCATGTGCAGGTTGCGTTGTTTATTGAGGTAAGGATGTTGAGACAGTTTAAGAATTCCCTGCAGATCATGAGGTGCCAAAACAGTGACTGGATGGCCTAAATGTTGTCCTGAGTTTTGTCAAGAAGGACTTGTGCAGCAATGACGGCTCTAAGGCATGTAGGCGCAGTCTGTGCAACAGGATCGAGCTTGCAGGAGTAGTAGCCAAGAGGTCTCATACGGTCTCTATGTTTCTGTGCCAGGACACCGGAAGCATGTCCATTTTGTTCAGAGATGAAAAGGTTAAAAGATTGTGAATAATCAGGAATTCCAAGAGAGGTTTCAGCATGAGAAAACAAACGTGTGCTTCAGAGGACAGCGCATGTGTAGTCGAGATCTCTTGGAAAGCATCATGTAATACATGCAAATATCTGGAAGCATTGGGTATCCTTTGTCGAGCACAGGTGATTAGGCCGAGGAAACTCTGTAGTTATATAGGATGAGATGGTGAAGAAATGTTTAACACTGTCCTCTTATAGGCATCAGAGAGGTGTGTGACCCGCTTTGAGGTGCAATGTCCATGTAATGCAGGGTGTTTGAGGGGCTTCAAGGTCCTTGATGGGTTTGCGGGAATGATTATACAGTGCCATACAGAGTAATCTCCTGTAAGATATGAAGGAGTGCAGAGTTCATCGTAGGCAGTTCCAGTAGACCTGAGATATAGTTCTATCTCTCTTATCCTCTTATCTTTTTCAGAATCTTCAGTATCAGAGAGTCCATGTGGTAAAGAAATAGGTGATTGGGGAACATCATGCGATGCAACCGTAGAGGGTGCGTAATGTGATACATATGAAGGAAAAGGAGCATTGGTTTCTTGAAACGGTCTGGGATGAGAGGTGGGAGTCATATAGCCCGACAAGGTGTCCCTGTGGGATAAGCTTATGGCAGGAGAGGTACAGTATTAGAATGCTTTTCCTGCAAATAACCCTCATGTTTGATCCTGCGTGAAGCAGTGGTATTCCAGTGATTCTTAAAATCATTATCAGTTCTTCGAGGCAAAAATTTAGCAATAGTGGACCAGCTATTGCCCATAAGAGTATGAAGCTCATAGATAATTCTTTCCTCTTCCTTCGTCCAACAACCTTTCCTTATTTCAGGATTTAGATGATAGAGCCACCTCTCTCTGCACTGCTTGTCACTTCTACGTCCAAGCAATCGAGCAATATCAGGCCAATTGTGTGAATCAGAAAGATTCAGATCTTCCTCTGGAGTCCATGGGCCTTCAATAAGTTCAGGATAGGATAAACTTCGTCATCTATAGTAGAACTGATGAGCTGTTCGGGGAGAGAGAAGATTAGAAATAGCATCCCAATTTTTTGGACCGATATCCGCCACTAGTTTCTTCAGCTTCACATCCTCCTCCTTAGTCCATCGTCTTTTCTTGTTCTAATTCCATTTAGCTCTGGAGAGCTTATCATCGCAACCTAGTGCTTCCATGGCAGGTGCATCTTCTCCTGCCCAAGGCCTGTAGAGAGTAAGGTCCGAAGGTTCCGCAGTCTCCAAATGAGGGGAGGATGTGAAGAGTTCCTCAACATCCGATGTAACAAGCTTTTGATTGACAGCTATCGGGAAACATCTGGGCCTTGTGGGAGGAGAGGGTTGGAGAGAGCACCCGCAAAAGATAATTTGTCATCCTCATTAATATTTGTAGGTACAACAGGAGCAGAACAGGAATGTGAGCATTTAGTGAAGTGTAGTAAAGTATCAGTAACACCATCATTTACTGGGCAAGAACTAGAGGAGGGGAAGTCAAAAGCAGTAAATGTGCATAAATCACAAATTCCTGTTAGAGAAGCTTGAGGAGTCCCTCTAGGTGAGGAATGAGACATGGTCAGATTGGCAACCGCAGGTGAGTTTGATTGTGATGCGGCAATTGTGGAAGAATCGACCTCATTAGGTAAAATCTGAGTAGTGGTAATTTTACCTGCAATGTTGGTTTGAGTGAGAGAAGTGTTATGCTTGTTATTAGTTACAGCAAGATGGCCGCTGGTGACTTTTGACCCGCAAGTTCCTGGGCTAATGGGTGGGTCTGAGTTCACAATATGGCCACCGGAAGAAGGAAGTGAAGGAGACTTGAGAGGAGCAATATGGTTGCCGGAAACAGGAAGTGGAGGATCATGGGCTCCACCAAGATGGCCGTTGGAAGTGGAAAGGGCAGGGCTTGGTGACGTAAATCCGGAAGTATCGGAAAAGACGGGCTTGTCAGGTATGGGAGCAGAAGGGAAAGTGCACTGCGGGACAGGGGTAGGACGAGCACAACAAATGCAATACTCAGTAATAAGGAAATTGCAGCATCCGCAATGCGGACAGAGCCACCATTGGGGATCATAGGGTGGGGTTGGAGGTTGTAAAGAATACATATAATAAATCAAATTGCCTGCCTTATCTCTGTATTCAACTTCGACATACTTTTCTTTTGTATTGGCTACCGTGGCCACGCTAAAGCGGCATGATAAAGGTGATTTTGTTCCAACGCAATTCTGCAATCACTTAATGCTTTCTCCCAGGTGTTAACATACACTCACCGGCCACTTTATTAGGTACACCTGTCCAACTGCTCGTTAACACTTAATTTCTAATCAGCCAATCACATGGCGGCAACTCAGTGCATTTAGGCATGTAGACATGGTCAAGACAATCTCCTGCAGTTCAAACCGAGCATCAGTATGGGGAAGAAAGGTGATTTGAGTGCCTTTGAACATGGCATGGTTGTTGGTGCCAGAAGGGCTGGTCTGAGTATTTCAGAAACTGCTGATCTCCTGGGATTTTCACGCACAACCATCTCTAGGGTTTATAGAGAATGGTCCGAAAAAAGAAAAACATCCAGTGAGCGGCAGTCTGTGGGCGGAAATGCCTTGTTGATGCCAGAGGTCAAAGGAGAATGGGCAGACTGGTTCGAGCTGATAGAAAGACAACTGTGACTCAAATAGCCACCGTTACAACCAAGGTAGGCAGAAGGCATCTCTGACACACAGTATGGCGAAACTTTGAGGCGATGGGCTACAGCAGCAGAAGACCACACCGGGTGCCACTCCTTTCAGCTAAGAAAGGAAAACTGAGGCTCACATTTGCCCAAGCGCATCGAAATTGGACAGTAGAGATTGGTAAAAAACGTTGCTGGTCTGATGAGTCTCGATTTTGCTGCGACATTCGGGATGGAAGGGTCAGAAATATTTGGTGTCAACAACTATGAAAGTGGATCCATCCTGCCTTGTATCAACGGTTCAGGCTGGTGGTGGTGGTGTCATGTGTGGGGAATTTTTCTTGGCAAATCTTTGGGCCCTTGGTACAATTGAGCATCGTTTTGCACACCTTGTGGAATCTATGCCACGATGAATTGAGGCGTTCTAAGGCAAAGGGGGTCCAACCCGTTATAGCATGTGTACCTAATAAAGTGAGGTGTGTATAAGCTGCCTCCTGGATTGATATTACAAAGTTTCATAAGCTTGGGATAGTCGGCTATATATTTTCTTCCCTCACGTCTAGCTACCAGGCCAGACAGAAAGAAATGTGACCTTGAAGACCCACGTGAGGTAAACACATTTTTAGAACTCGCCATCATGAAACAATCAATCGGTATGTGGTGACTAGCTCCCTATATTCGTGCGTATAAGAAGACGCACACGGCAGTATCACTGTATCAGGCTTGTATCAAAGCTGGATATGGATGGATAGATTTCTCACTTAAGACAAATGAGTTGACAGTCTGTGGTTGCAGCCTATGTAAAAGAGGAACTTATGTTGGAATTCTTACTGCGTCTCAAAAATAGGAAATATTCACACAGAATGTAATGTGTGCTGGCTAATGGCGAAGTGATTAACATCCAGGCTGCCTGATAACAGCGAAACAATAGCCGCCCTTACTAGCCCTAACGACTGTGGTACTGGCGCGTTGAATGAGCTGCCACACTCAACAATTCCTGACACTGTCCCTATGTCTACAGGTTGATTGAGCTGCCACAACAATCAACAATAGTCTCTGTCGACTAACAAGCAGGACTAACTGCTTGGCCACAAGTGGATTCCAACAGACAGACTTGAACTGTCTGGCCAGCACTGATGGGCTTCAATAGTCACGGAGACAAACAAGCAGGACGGAACTCCTTGACCAACTTATGGGTTTCAAAAGTCTCGCTTGACAAACAAGCAGACTCTCAGGTACTGAACCTGGCCTCTTCTATCACAGCGAGGGCTTCATGGGACTGATCCCAAACAGGACAGGGCTGTTTGGCCTCCAGAAGGTCTTGAACTAACTAAAATTCTCCCCAACTAACTAACTAACTAACTAAAACTAACTAACCTAAAGACGCCAGTACCACCTACCCGGAAATAAAAAGAGAAATAAAAATCTATCCAGTCACCACATAAACCGATACCAAAAACCCACAGAGATAACAAGGGATTATGTCAGACAATGTATGTATAGGAATATGTACACCCAACCACACCCAGGAGCTAAACCTGGACATACAGACAGGCCCCACAGAGCAAGGCAACACAACCAACAAGACCAGACTCTCCACAGAATGTCAGAGCCGGATAAGTGACAGATTTATGAACCAGCCAACTTTCAATATCTTCCAGAAGACAAAGTCCTTGGAGGCCATTTTCCTTGTATAAACAGTTACAAGCAAGGCAGAATCAATTGTGAATAATATCTGATAAACTGGATTAAGGTTGATAACAGAGTAATTGAGCTGTAATAAAAATGGATTAAGCATAATACATGATAAAGATTATAAGAAGAATGAGAGTCTATTCCTAGAACAGGATTTAATGTTTTCTTAAAATCACTAACCTGACATTTTGTATTACCACCATTATTTTCCAGCACTGCCTTAACTCTCTTGGGCATGGAGTTTACTAGGCTTCTCAGGTTGCCACTGGAATCCTCTTCCACTCCTCCATGATGACATCATGGAGCTGATAGATGTTAGAGACCCTGTGCTCCTCTGCTTTCCATTCGAGGATGCTCCACAGATGCTCAATAAGGTTTAGGTTTGGAGACATGCTTTGCCAGTCCAGTACCTTTACCTTCATTTTCTTTAGCAAGGCACTGGTTGTCTTGGAAGTGTGTTTAGGGTCAATGTCATGTTGGAATACTGCCCTGCACCCCAGTTTCTGAAGGGAGGGAATCATGCTCTGCTTCAGTGTGTCACCATATTGACATTCATGGTTCTTTCAATGAACTGTAGCTCCCCACAGCCATCAGCACTAATGCAGCCCCAAACCATGACATTCCCACCACCATGTTTAACTGTAGGCAAGACACACTCATCTTGCCACACATGCTTGACACCATCTGAACCAAATAATTGTATCTTGATCTCAGCAGACCACAGGACATGGTTCCAGTAATCTTCTTGTCTTCTGCAAAGTGTTTGTGAGGTTTCTTGTGCATCATCTTTAGAAGAGATTTACTTATGAGATTACAGCCATGCAGACCAATTTGATGCAGTATTTGGCATATGGTCTGAGCATTGGCAGGCTGACCCTCCACTCTTTACCCTCTGCAGCAATGCTGGCAGCACTCATAATTTTATTTTGAAAAGACAATCTCTGGATATGACGCTGAGCATATGCATTCAACTTCTTTGGTCTACCATGACGAGGCCTGTTCTGAGTGAAACTTGTCTTGCTAAACCATGGTTAGAGATGGGCGAATTGATTCTAACGAAGTGGAATTCGTTTAGAATTTCAGGAAAACTTCGATTCTGAACGAAGTCGAAGTTTGGGGTAATTTGCGGGAACGAAGTGTGTTTTTAATTGATAAAATGGCTGCGAGCACATGGCGTTACATGGGGCAAAGACGTCTGGGAGGAAGAAGGGCATAGCCTACATGACATGTGCAGAGATGAAGCCAATCAGAGACCGGCGGGATTCTGTGACGTCACCGCGCGACGCTGGGAGTTCATACTGTTCTCACTGTACTGAGTAGGGAAGGTGCTGCCGCGGCTGCTTGTGATAGCTAATACTCATTTTTATGCAGCAATTTTTGAGGGGTGTCACAGCTTGTCTCAGAGACTGCTTCTCTTACGTTCTAATTCTGATTTTGTGGGGTATTGGAACTGAAGTCCAGGGTGCGTCCAATGCAGCTGCATATACATTTTAATGCTATCTGCTCAGTTCTTCAGCACATTGAATATCCAAGGGGGATCTAAGCCTGTTCCTGTTGTATTCATTTAAAGAAACAGCGTTTTTACAATCCAAATACCACTTAATTTTTGGTTGCTCATTTCTTTTGCGCAATTTAGATCCAGGGTTTAATTAAGCATTGTTCTGCTGTTGTGGTCACTAAAAGAAACGTTCTTTTTCACCGCCAAAGAAGTCATTTTGCCTGTAGCATAATTCATAACCGAAGGTTAATTACAAGTTTTTCTATTGTTGTGTACCGTAAAATACACGCCATTTTAACACGCTACAAAGCTGGTAATTTTTGGCAGCACATTTCTTTTGCGCAATTTACATCCAAGGGTTAACTAAGTATTTTTCTGCAGTTGTACTTAGTAAAAGAAACGTTCTTTTTCACCGCCAAAGAAGAAATTTTGGCTGTAGCATAATTCATATCTGAAGGTTAATTAAGCCTGTTTGTGCTTTTATATTCAGTAAAATACACAGTGTTTTTAAACGGCACATACAAGTAAATTTTTCCTGGCCATTTGTGGAGCGCAATTTATATCCAAGGGTTACCCAAGCTTGTTACTGGGTTCATTTGGAGTCAAATACAGGGTGTGTATTTATCATATACAGATATCTTCATCAAACAGTGTCTGTACATTTTAGAACAAACAGTATGTCAGACAGAGAGGTGGCAGGCTCTTCACCTGCGAGTGGCAGTGGCACAAACATTCCTGGAGCAGGCCCAGGTCGCAGCACAGCAAGGGGACGTCGCAGCAGGGGTCACTCGGTGAGGCCACAACTGCCGCTGTCATCTAGCGGCCGTGTGTTGTTCAGCAACCCAATGGTTCTTGATTGGTTGACTAGGTCATCCACTTCCTCCCAGATGACATCTGACAACCGCAGCCAAGAGTCGGTGGGAACGTCAGACACAACCCTTAGTTGGCATGGCCCGGGAGCGGGTCAGCGGCCCTCACCTGTCCTCAACCCGCCACGGTCCCATCCGGTTCCCTCAGCCAGAGATCTACTATGTGGTCTGGGCTCAGCGCCACTATACAGTGAGGATGAACAATTTGAGGAGGGCAGTCAGCAGCTACTTGGCAGCGAAGAAATGGGGCCAATATCCCCTGCTTCTTGCAGTATTGATGTGGAGAGTGGCATGGGAGGTTTTTTGGCGAGCGGTAAGCCTCTGCATACCAAGACCGTTGAGGAGGACAGCAGTGACAATCAAACACTCATGAAGTATAAACATGGTGGTTTGAATCCAGTTTCTGCATTACACCAGTTTGTTCAAATGCAGCGTATGGAACTTGAACTGAAGGAGACCATAACTACAGGAATTGTTTTAGGTGCTTATTTTGCATTCTGTGCCATTGTTGCTGGAATTCAGAACAAAACTGGAATGGGACAGAAAACAAAAAAAAAAGACAGCTGCAAAACTGGCTTTGTATGAAAAAGGGGAGGCCCTCCCCTGTTAAAGGTGGAAAAAGGGGAGGCCCTCCCCTGTTAAAGGTGGAAAAAGGGGAGGCCCTCCCCTGTTAAAGGTGGAAAAAGGGGAGGCCCTCCCCTGTTACCTGTTCATCAATTTCCCCCTGTTCAATAATTTCCCCCTGTTAATATATTTATTCCTGTTCATCAATTTCCCCCTGTTCAATAATTTCCCCCTGTTAATATATTTATTCCTGTTCATCAATTTCCCCCTGTTCAATAATTTCCCCCTGTTAATATATTTATTCCTGTTCATCAATTGCCCCCTGTTAATATATTTATTCCTGTTCATCAATTTCCCCCTGTTAATATATTTATTCCTGTTCATCAATTTCCACCTGTTCATCAGTTCCTGTCTGCCCGTGTACCCGACCTTTCTGCTATGTTACCTGACCTCGAATCTCCGCCGCCTGCCCTGACCTGTTGGCCTGACCTTTGACTACGAGTTTCGTCTTACGATTCGGTACCTCGCTGTGCCTCGGCTGCCACCGCAAGCTAGTCGCGCCAGGGGTAGCGACCTGGTAGGACTCCCGCCGCAGAAAGTCCATCCTGCCTTGCGGCAGGCTCTGGTGAAAACCGGGACCTACTTAGACCCCGCTCCCTGGCGTGGCCGCTACCACCGCTTGCGGTGGTCCAGAGGAGCCACTACCCGTGTCGTTACAATGGCTGAAGTGAATGCCAAGTTTCCTGGCCAGTTCTTTGAATGGTGCAGAGTCCACCACTTGAAAAGGGAGGGACTGCAGTACCACCAACTTGGACAGGAGCACGGTCAGCTTCTGCACTTAGGGATGGCTAGACGCATACTGCTGTCTCTTGGCAATCGTCTCGGTGAACGACTGCTGGCACCATGAGTGCCGAGGAGCAGGAGTATCTGGACCAGTAGATGATGTAATAGACAGGGAGTTGTCTTCGGCAGAGGTGGTGAAGCCATGACTGCCTGAAATGGGAGGCATGCCACTGGGTGCTACAGCTGTTGGGACAGGATGGACCACCACATCTGAAACACGTATGGTGACACTGCATGATGTTGATGCAGGGCCGTGGTACTAACTTTAGGTCCCTGGTCACGCTTTAATTTCTGGCTACATATTCGACATAAAGCCATGTTCGCCTCCTCTGGTGTCTTAGCAAAAAACTGGCACACCGCCGAGTAGGTGATTTTACCACCAAGCTACGCACTGACTGACTGTTACCGCCGCTGACCCGGTGAGTCCCTGTACCGCTACTGCAAAGTGGGTGGTCTAAATCGTGGCCGTCCGGCTCCCAACCTCGCACTGCTCCCACCGTGCTGACTCCCGGCCACACTACCGACTTACGGGCTGCGCCACTGCCTGACACGCAAGCTGCTGCTCTCTTCTCCCTATGATAATGATGAACCATTCTACACTGTTGGTCTGGGTCAGCTCATAGCATCACTTGGCTGTCAAAACCACCAGTATGCTGATGACACCCAACTTTACATCTCCGGCCCAGACATTAACTCTCTACTGTCCAAGTTCCCAGATTGTCTGTCGTCCAAAGCCTCCTTCTTCTCATCCCGTCTCCTAAAACTTAATGTAGAGATAACGGAATGCTTCCAGGGCCAGGACAATGGGTAGTCGAGGGTAGGCAACCGCGTAGGGCGCCACTACATCCCAGGGAGAAAAGGGGGCACAATGAGGCATGAATTTTCCATTTGGGGGGCACTTTATGCCTTGTTTAACTAGGGCACCAGAATAACTTGTCCCAGCCTCGCCTGCTTCTCCTGGCTCCCATGTGCGATCGGCTACATCGATTAGTGTTTGCCTGTCACCGCCGTCCTCCTCAACGGTGTCGCTGTACAAAGCCTGACCGCTCGCAACATAACCCCCCATTGCAACTCTCATCATCACTATTTGCCCGCTTCTGCAAGAAGCAGCGGATGTCTTCCCCACCTCTTTGCTGCCCACTGTCCTCAAATAGTTGGTCCTCACTGTATAGTGGTGCAGAGGCCACAGCACATAGTAGTTCTCTGGCTGTGGGAAGCGAACGGGACAGAGGTGGGTTGAGGACAGGTGAGAGCCCATCACCTGCTCCCGGGCCATGCCAACAAGGGGTTGTGTGTGACAAACCCACCGACTCTTGGCTGGGGTTGTCAGATGTCATCTGGGAGAAAGTGTATTACCTAGTGTGTGGTCAACACATGGCCGGTAGATGACACCGGATGCTGTGGCCTCGCAGGGTGACTCCTGCTGTGACGTCCCCTTACTGTGCTGTGATCTGTGGTGGCTCCGGTAACCTACTACTGTGTTCTTTGACGCTATGGTAGGATCGTAGCCCTCAGCTTGTTTTTTTCCAGCTGTCGCTGCCATGACTTTATCAGGCTACATTCCCGCTTCAGTTTTTTGGTCAGTTTTGCCCTCTTAAGTGCCCAGGGAATTTTATAGTGAAGCGATTCTAAGAGCGGCGGCAGTCATGTGCGTGTCATACTAAAACACAACATTGTATGAAGACCAAACCAAGCTCCCTCTGCATATTTAAGCATGGCACAATGTTCTACAGCACCCTGCAGGCTCTGTGCAGCCTGGAAATAGCTGTTTTTTAACGCGATTCGTCCCGAAGCAATTCGGACCGAAACAAATTTTGTCGGAAAATTCGGCAAAGTCACCGAATCATATTTTTGCCCATCTCTAACCATGGTATGGTCTTGGCCACCATGCTGCAGCTCAGCTTCAGGGTGTGGGAAATCTTTTTATAGCCTCCACCATTTTTATAGAGAACAACAATTCTTTTTTTTCAGATCCTCAGAGTGTTCTTTGCCATGAGGTACTATATTCAACTTCCAGTGACCAATATGAGGGGTGTGAGAGCGATAACACCAAATTTAACACACCTGTTCCCAATTCACACATTAGACCTCGTAACACTAACAAGTCACATGACACTGTGGAGGGAAAATGGCGAATGGGGCACAAAATCACTTTTGTTGCCAGCGGTTTAAACATTGATGGCAGTGTGTTGAGTTATTTTGAGGGCACACTAAATTTACACCATTAGGCTAAGTCTCCACAGCATAGGACAAAGAACTCTTTGAAAACCAAAACCTAAAAAACACTTTAAACCTGAGTATTTTGTCAGTTTTTTTTTCCAAAGTAGCTGGGTTTCTGACAAGTTTTTTGGGTGTTTGTTTAGTTTTTTGTTGAGGTGTTTGCCGTGATCTTTGTTCTGGTTTCTTGTAAAGTTTTTGGGATGTTTTTAATGTATGCATGTCCCGAGTCACGCCGAAGCCTGCAGGTCAGGCTGCGGGCGCACTTGTGTCCCCCCAGTCCCCGTGCACTGGGAGCGAGTGGCACCGCGGTCGGCATATTGGGCCGCAGGCGCACTCGCTCTCCTGGGTGCATCTGCTTACCTCACCGTGCTTCTGCTTCCTCACCTCCGTCTGCCAGTTGGGTGCACGCATTCCCGCTACTTAGGGCGCGCGCCGGCTCTCTTAGATTTAAAGGTCCATTGCGCCAGTAATTGGTTAATTGCCGGCCGCTGACCCTATATAATGGCTCCACCTTCGGCATCTCTCTGCCGAATACATAGTGCTTGTACCTATGCGAGGAAGCCTTCTTGAAGTCCGGTTAATCATTCCCATGTACCAGTCCTGTTTGCTCACGTCCATTGACCATGAACCTTCGCTGCCTGCTCTGACCTTCTGGCCTGTCCCTGTCTACAAGTTCGCCTGCCGATTCTGTACCGTGTTGCACCTCGGCTACCTCAGCAAGCAAGCCACATCAAGGGTAGTGACCTGGTGGACCCACTTAGACTCCGCTCCCTGGTGTGGTCCATACCATCGCTTACCGTGGCCCAGTGGATCCACTACCCCAAGTCATTACAATGCATATACCTTGTTTAAACTCCTGGGCAACAGAACCATCCAAAAACCGTGCCAAAAAAGCTGAAAAAACGTCTAAAAACCATCCGGGGCTTTACATAGATTTCAATAGTAAATTTTCTACTGGTCTCTGTCGGATTTAACACATTCCTAAATCCGCCGATGCCCAAAAGCAAACAGAAAAAAATTACCTGTGCAGACTCCTTTTTTTTGCATTAAAGTCTTTTCAAAATGCTAAAACCACCGAAAAACCAATGGGAAACCTCTGCTGTGTAGACATAGCCTTACATAAGCAACACACTGACTACATTACATTGTATCAAAGTGTCATTTCTTCAATGGAAAGATAAAATACAATATTTACAAAAATGTGAGGGGTGTACTCACTTTTGCGAGATACTGTATATTTCAGCTACATTGGTATATGAGGGCAGACCAACATGCTCCATTGTAGCTCCCAGATATGTGTTTAACCCAGCAGTTCAGTGAACACTACTGCATCTGGGACTCTAAAGCTGACTGCATTGGCATATAAAGGCTTTCATTCTTTCATTTTCATGGCAGTATTGGATTCGAACCTCCGCTGATTGTCAAAGGGTTCTCCGGTGAGTCACGCCTTCTCCTTCATCAAACAGATGGATGTTGGAATGTCAGGGGGGAAACAGAAGAGAACAAACATCCTGCAACTTTTGATTGAAGAACACGAGCTGGTGGTCTGGGGAATTTCTTGGCATTCTCTGGGCCCACTCATCCATGTGGAAGGCAGTCTCAACCGACTGAGTATGAATCCACCTTTTCCGATCACTCTCACTAGTGATGAGCGATTATGTTGACTATCATCATCGTTTCGATAGTCGATATCGGCAGTTATCTAGACGATTTTCGATAGTCGATAACCGATTATCGCCGATGACCATTAAAGTCTATGGGAGAGGAACAACACCTTCATTATTACACCCAAACAGGGCTGGAGAAGCTGGAATTAACATCCACAACAGTCAAATGAATACGTGCTCCATCTTAGGCAACACACTTAGGTTATAAAAGCCACAGAAAAAAAAAACACACAACATTCACTATCCCTGTCTTGTACCACAGTACCACAAATTAAAAAGTGCCAGAAGGCAGTATGATTTGAACCATCATTTTACTTGAACTGGACATTGAATATCCCTGTCCTGGAACGCAGCATGAGCCCCAAACCTGCTGAGCACTATTCTCTGCAGTATAGAGCTATGTGTACGGTTTGGCGGTGTCAGGTTCCTGTGCTGAGCACTATTCTCTACAGTATAGAGCTATGTGTACGGTTTTGGCGGTTTTCAGGTTCTGTGCTGAGCACTATTCTCTGTAGTATAGAGCTATGTGTACAGTTTGGCGGTGTCAGGTTCCTGTGCTGAGCACTATTCTCTGTAGTATAGAGCTATGTGTACAGTATGGCGGTGTCAGGCTCCTGTGCTGAGCACTATTCTCTGCAGTATAGAGCTATGTGTACAGTTTGGCGGTGTCAGGCTCCTGTGCTGAGCACTATTCTCTGTAGTATAGAGCTATGTGTAGAGTTTGGCGGTGTCAGGCTCCTGTGCTGAGCACTATTCTCTGCAGTATAGAGCTATGTGTACAGTTTGGCGGTGTCAGGATACTGTGCTGAGCACTATTATCTGTATTTTAGAGCTATGTGTACAGTTTGGCGGTGTCAGGCTCCTGTGCTGAGCACTATTCTCTGCAGTATAGAGCTATGTGTACAGTTTGGCGGTGTCAGGCTCCTGTGCTGAGCACTATTCTCTGTAGTATAGAGCTATGTGTAGAGTTTGGAGGTGTCAGGGTCCTGTGCTGAGCACTATTCTCTGCAGTATAGAGCTAGTGTACAGTTTTGGCGGTGTCAGGCTTCTGTGCTGAGCACTATTCTCTGTAGTATAGAGCTATGTGTACAGTTTGGCGGTGTCATGTTCCTGTGCTATTCTCACTATTCTCATGAGCCCAGATTAAAAAGTGCCGGAAAAAGGAGTCTTTCAAGCACCATTTTTGTTTCACTGGACATAGACTATATCTGTCCTGGACCGCAGTATGACCCAGGGCCGGAATTACAGTGGGTGCGGTGAGAGCCCCGGTGGGTCCGTCATCTATTAAAGCAGGTTAAAAAAGCCCTGATGAGCAGCAAAAAAAAAA
>JAODAL010043971.1:0-33326 GCA_025379985.1 Phyllomedusa bahiana
GGGAATTTTCTAAGATTTAAAGGGGAACGTTTAGGAAAGGTAGTTGTGGAGCTTTAAGATTCATAGTATAAAAATCATAAAAATAGATGAGTAAGTAACCTTCCCGGCTCCGTACCACGCAGGGTGCACACGAATGACACTGCCGAATAACCCGGAGTATTTGTTTCTCTTCTACTTCCATCTAACTAGAGTAGACTTTTCCTGACACAATATCCACACCTGGTGATATGATTGTTGGGGCAGTCGACCCTCAAACACGGTCTACAGGTACAATCCTGCATTAAGAATCAAATTAATTTGTGAATGTAGAAGGAGTCAAGTTGATTGATTTATTTAGTATAGATTTGCCATGGGTCAAAAATTATGTCAAGTCCCCCACTGTCTCATCATTTTTTTTAACACTAAAATCCAGTGGGACATAGTTATGACAAACTACAGTTGATCTTTTCAGATTTCCATCCTTCTATGCATGGCCGGCCCTAGTTATGTTCAACCTGTAGGGCCACACGTGTCGCCAGCTGCTAGACTAAAAGGGAGGCGATAGGATTTTGGTTGTACTTATTATGTGCACCACCCTTACTTGTCAACACTCTTAGAACACATGGGAGACTACAACAAATAGAGTAGATCCTCCAAACTTCCGGGAGAGCTGCCACGACTCCCGCAGTGACAGCTTTGCAGATGCTTTTTAAATAACAGTGGCATAAGGGAAGCATCATGAGTAGGAGTTGTCAGGTTACTGGGCGCTGAGGGGTCCACCCTATAGCTGTGAATGCATGCATGGCCTTTTCCTGAACAAGTAGGGGTCTTCCCACCATAGGTTTTGATGGTATATCAATGGTATAGGCCATCAACTAAATCCATATTAGACACTTTCTATCCCACCCATGCATACGAAACACCCCAATGTATGTTTCGGAAGCCCTTCATCGTAAGGTTGTTAGATTTCTTGTATACAGTCCATAGTTGTACTGGGAACTCCCATGGAACAATGGAGAGCCAGTGTACAAGCGTGAACTGTTCTCTATTTTGAGCCTGTTCCCAAAATAGTTAAATTTCCACACCTATCATACCATGATAGTATTTCCTATAAAAATGCCATCAAAGACCATGGTGGGAACCCCCCTTTATTATAAAGTTACGAAAAAAAACCTTGCTATATGACCAAGCATTAAACCAAGTTAATACCTGTCGATAACCATAAATCCATTATCTACATTCACAGGTGATTGGAGGAAACTCTACATTCGATCTCCTTTCTACCGAAAAATCTACTGAAAATGCTTTTGAGAAATGGATGGAAAGCCTGAAGACTCACCCCGGTCTGGTGTCCTACTCCTTAGACTCCAACCATAACTTAGTGAGAATCAAGGGCCCTAAGAAGGAGTATCTCCGGCTGGCCATAAGTGACTATATCCGTGAAATGGCTTTGACAATGAAGTGCGCTTGTCCCGGCCACCATGTTAGCCGTCAAGGGAATGACTGCTCCTGTACATGTCCAGCCTCCAAGTACACAGGTTCTAACTGCTGCCCAACACTTCCAGGAATAGCCAAGGCTCATGTGACCATCATAGATGGCACTGGCCTGAAGGGTGACTGGTGGAGCAAGACAGACGCCTACGTGAAATTTAGGTTTGATAATATTGAAGTAAGAACCCCAACAATCATGAACAACGATACGCCCAGCTGGAACAATCTCTTCAACTTGGGAGTAGTAGAGCTTGGCGCCAGCAAGAAGTACACGATAGAGGTTTGGGACGAGGACAAAGGTGCCGATGATTTCCTGGGGAATTGTGAAAAAGCTCTAACTTCGGGCAGTGTATTTGAGACCTGCTACCTGAAAAAAGGCAGCATTACCTATTCCCTAAATGTTACTTGTACCTCTCACCTCCAAGGGCTGTTGTGCCAGGATTATACCCCAGTGCCTACAAGTGCCTAGTCATGGAGTGACATTCCCCTTATCATGAGGGCTTCCTCTACCCTGCAGTCATATCATTCTTTCCTTGCTACGTGCTTTATATACTCATATAGCGTGCCAGATATAGACTCCTTTGAGCTACCTTATATAACCGGGGGCCATATTTTTGCACTTGTTCCACCAGTTTCCACCAAATATTAACAGGTTCAAGCCATTAAAATTTGTGGAGATAGAGAGTTACAATATGGAAATATATGTTACTGATTTGCCCCTACAGAATAGCATACAGAGGGGACAGGATAGGTTTGTCTTAGTTTCCGACCATGGAGTCATCCAAAAGGTCTAGGTTCCACATGATAATAGAACCTGGCCATTTTAGATCTCATGAGCCCCTTTAGAAGCCTATCCCATTGAAAGCTAGCTGTGGAGCCAAACAAACCAACAGGGTCAGCTTTGGGGGTTCCTTCATAAATCAAGTCCCATACCTTATCAATGATATGACCTGGGTCTTCGATGAGAAGAGCAGGGCCAATGATTGAATCACTAATGGGTCCTTGCTTACTTGCTCCTCTGGGCTCTATACACCCTAAGATGAATGTCTTAAGATGACCATGTTATGTTGCCATCCAGTTGTATAACAGGCTTTAAAACCTGTCAAAAATGTTCTTATCATGGCTCAATTACGGACCCTGGGGCAAAGCAAAGTATGGGACCCTACCTGAACACGTCTTCACAACAGGCCACACCTCAAACTATGACCAAATGTTACATTACATCGGGCCACACTTCCAACCCCCCACCTTCCCGTTCCCTTGACGAGCAGCAGAATCCCATGGATGAGGCTCGCGTCAGGACATTCCCTTGTAGGCAGCAGGCCTAAAGCAACCTGTGGCCTACAAGACTAAGCGTTGGGGAAGGAAGCTGATGGCTCCCTGCTCTTGCCATGGTTTTTATCAGTTTCCGTATCCTGAAAACATACATTCAATAAAACAAGCTTTGTCAACCTGGGGATCAAGACTATGTGCCCTGGTTATCCATAACATATTGCTGTAATCCTAGGGCCCTGATGCTTGTAGGGCCCCTGGGTCTCTGCCTAATGTGTCCAATGGATTAGATGGCCATGATCTCAATAACATATAACATTTCTATCCTGATAAGTTAGAACAGATTTTCTGTCTACAAAGATTAGCTTTCAACATTTAGGGAGAGGTAATTGAAGAATTTTTCCGGATACATTTGACTTTGATTTTACCTTGCCCATGAGATACAAGAGTACACATAGGTTTCTCTGGTTATGTTCATATCTCCCCTGTTGATTAGACAGAAGGCAGAGAGTGGCATCACTAAGAACAGAGAAGACTCATTATCTCTAACAAGATAATCTTTTGTATTTATAAAGAAGCAATTGTTTTCACTCCTCAGAGCACTTGTAACTTGGTTATTGAAGTATAAATCTCCTGAACTTACGTCTTTGTACTTTCTCAGCTACAGTAGTTATAGAGAAGCTAAATATGCTAGTCACTGCTGTAGAACCACCCACAGCCAAGCAGTGTGAGTCTGAAGCTGTCTATGAGTCTGTGAAATAGCATGGTGAGAAAAACCCCAACATCTTCAGAAAGGTAATGGTGGACACATTCATAGAGATGGAGCTGCTTGATGACCCACCTCTGGAATGTTTTCCTAACGGGCTAGTTCCCAGTCCATCACTGATCATACTAGTGGCTCTTACTGGTAAATGACCCTAAACCACAAATCACATAAAGATATTTTTCCATAGATTAATGAGTAAATCAAGATTAAGCCCAAAATAAAGAAGGAATCAAAAAGCCCGGCTGGAAAATCTTGATTCTTACTACAAATGGTCAAATGTATAAAAACCAATTGTCTCCAATCTTCTTCTCTATCAGGTCTATGATCCGGCTTTATAGCTGATATTTTATTTGTATTTTTTTTTTAGCTTTTTCCAATATAAGTGTAATAAAGAGCATTTAAAACCATCACTTGAGTCATTTTTTGTAGATTTTGCCACATGGACACATGGAAAGAGAGATGACACTAGAAAAGTATGTGTTATGGACCGGAGGAACAAGGGGTAGAATTTGGGGGGCACAGGGGCACACAGTGAAGAAGACAGAGAATTAGATCCCACTGCCAACCTCAATTATGTACCAGGGTAAAGGGAAAACGACACACAGAGAGTCTCTAGGGCACAATTCATCTTGGATACACTACCAGGACAACTCCTTCTGCGCAACTTCAGAGTGACCAGGAGATACACTAGACCACAACAGCTCACACAGCACTCACTCAGTCTACACTATCAGCACACATTTACCCCCGCATGGTCCACAACCCCTAAAAACACATACACTGCCACCACCACCTTGTAAAAGAGAGAGTAAAAGGACTATAAACACCTCAAGAAAGCAATCTACACTACTACACTACTACTTTTTAGGATTCGTGAGGGCTACAAGGCAAAATGATCAAAAGTTTTAAGCTTTAATATAAAGGTATGTGCTTATAAAAAAAGGTTCAAAAAACGAAAAGTGGAGACAGTAAACAGATATAAAAAAACAAAAAAAAAGCCTTTTCAACTTGAGGCAAAAGAATTGGATGGGATACATTTGAGGAGAATGGACGACCTCCCCTTGTCAACCCCCGAATAAAAAGGGGCATAGAAAACCCCAATTCCCCAAAAAAAACCCTTTTAGCCTTTCCATGCTTAGGTCACAGAGGCAATGGCTAATTACATGCTGGGGACATTAGGAAAGTCATAATTTTTCAGCTTTGGTCATAACTCCTGTTAGGAGTCTCCTATCCAGATATCATGACCGCCGGGGCTCCAAAGTTTTTAATTTACCCCCCCGGTCAAAATATGAATAGGGGACAGTTTTCAAAATTTAGGTGTTTTCCCTTCCTGCTTTTCTCTAAAGCTTAAACTCTCACACACGACACAGGAGGGGTGGCTGGTTAGGGGCCATTTCATCAGATTTATGGGAAAAGACAGGGTTAGGGGCAAGTTTTTTTTGGTATATTTTTTCCATGTCTTCCCACTGCTCGTTATGGGGATGGTCTGTTTTTGGTTTTATTCCCCCTCAAATTTTCCTACAACACCCCCTGCTATTTGGGTTTTTGTGAAAGGGCACTCATAGTATGCCCGCAAAATGCCCTTCGGAATCCATGACTGCAGGAGTTTCATAAAAAGACAAGATACAGCACATATAACATTAATATACAAAACAATTGATCCCAGAGGCTCATTTTTCTCACACCTCCCCCCTCTATGATGTGGCATAGGGAATTGACAGGTCATTTCTCAAGCCGATCTATGTAATCCGGTGCCCGGCAGAACATGATACATCACACAAGACACATATATAAAGCAATGAAACAAAAAACAGAATCAACATCTGACCCAAGGTTATTTTCTTACAGAAATGTAATACTAAAAAAAAAAATCGTATGGGGGCCCAGAGCACCCTGCCCCTTGGGCCAAAAAAAAAAGTTGAAAAAAAAAATTGGCAGCACTTTCCAAAAACGTGAACTCCTGGCTCAAGGATCATGTAGAGCTGAAACCCCCTAAAAATTCCCAGCTCCCAATAATATGAAAAATCCTGTGCTTTATCATACTACCTTGCTTTCGATAGACAGAAGACGGACAGATAGGATAGTTGATGATAGATAGATAGAAGATATTTATGGATAGATTGAAAAATACATAGAAAAAAAAAATGAGAAGTAGTGATAGAAGATAGAACCTTTTATGGGACAACAGAAACATTTGAAACAATATAAAATCAAAGATGGCTTGTATCAAGGGGGAAAAATGGGTTTTCCCCAAAATAGTCAGGGGATTGCCATCAATGTCTAATCGGTGGAAGAAAAGTGTTTAACCAAGGGAAAATGAGAAAATTTTGTCAAAATTTTCCCTTTCCCCTCCCCAGTGTCTTTGGGCTCGTTTTGTATCACAAGCTCTTAATGGAAAGCTGAGCAGGGGTGTTTCTTTGGGGTTATCGCTTCACACTCCCTTTATGGTCACTGGAAGCCAATTGGCTCCTCATGACAAAGAACTGTTGAGGGGTTGAAAAAAGGTTATGGGGGGGGGGAAGGGTCAGCTTCAGTGCCAGACCTACACCCCAAACTGCTTTGGTTGCATGATGTCTTAAAAAAGGAGCCCCTTTTTAAAGATGAGCAAAGAAAGCCCGCAAACAGTTTGTGAAGACAAGCAGATAAGGACCTGGATACTGGAACCATGTCCCGGGTCTGATGAGACGAAGATGAACTTTTTTGGGTTCAGATGGTGTCAAGTTGTGTGGAAGCAACCGGTGAGGAGCACAAGCAAAGGGGTTGCCTACAGCAAAGGGTGGTGGTGGGAGTTATGGTTTTGGGGATGCATGACTGTGCTGGGTGTGGGGAGCTAAAAATTATTGAGGGAACCATAAAAAGCCAACTGTCTGGGGACATCCGAAGCAGGCATTTCCCCTGCCCTCTGGGCCGCAGGGCAGTATCCAAAATGATACAACCAAAAACCCAACCTCCAAGACCCCTCTGCCTTGTAAAGAGAATGCGGGTAAAGGTGCTGGACTGGCCAAGCATGTCGAGACCTAAACCCTATGGAGCATTTGTGGGACATCTTCAAATGGAAGGAGTGCATGGTCTCTAACACCCACCAGTTCCATAATGTCGTCATGGAGGAGGGGTAAGCGAGGATTCCCAGTGGCTGCAACCTGGTGAAGCTTAGGAGATTGAACATGAGTTGTAGAGTTGAGAGATTGGAGATAGGGAGGACTGTAGGATGTCTGTGAGTTCCTGAGTATTTATAGTGTAGAGATTTATGAATGTGTGACTAGGTAGGTTTTTCCAGAGAAGGCTGTTCAGGAGAGTTATTGTGTATGGCGTGTAAGAGGAGGAGTTGTTGAGGTTCATGATCAGAGACGTTCGTATGTCTAAGTGTTAGATATGGGTAAGGTTATGTAAGTTATAGTACTAGATTCGAGAGACAATTGAAGTACCAGTAGTGCGAAGTGGGTGTAGTATGCTGCACTGCTATTGACGTTGTGCGGGGAGTGGAGGATAAATAATCATAGTACAATTTTTTAAGAATTCCCGGGGTGTATTGCAGGATTCCTGAAGAGCCGTTTGATTGAAAGCATTCGAATTTGCTGAGAGGACTACGACCGGAGAAGATGCATCGGGTCGCATACTCATCTCCGTTGCATGTGAGGATCTTGCATTTGAGTAGTATACACTCGCATGGTGTAGGAGTAGTTGCCGTACGATAGTCGCAGTAGTAGATCGCTAAGTGAGAGAGCGAGTTGGTCAGACGCACTCTAGTAAGAGTCATTCCAGCATATTTTATGCCTTAATTGGGCTTCTGTCTCCGAGACCGGGAGTCTAGTAATACAAACAGCGATGCTCTGGTTAGTGGGAGGAGATGGATGTCCGAAAGATGTATGATTGTGACTTGTCTTGGAGCGCTGTCATGAATGGAGGGAAGTATAGAGTGTTAGTGTGCCCGGGATTTGTCGTAAAGTGCAACGTCGTGATAGGAGGAAAATTTAGTTGACTCCCAGGAAATTCCCACACCAAAAATAATGACCTATGTGTCAGAGTTGAGCTCTCATGAATAAGTGGATTGGTTGTGAGTCAAGAATGATACAGGTGCATGTACGTCGTCTAATAAACATCATACATTAATTAACATCGTGACACACTGTCCTGCGTGTCGTGATGTTTGTGCTCCACTGCGCAGAAGTCGCACCAAGTAGTGTGATGGGACTGCAACGACGTGAAGGCGAGACCTCGTACAGTCCAATAAATCCAACTGTTGTAAATGACTGCATCTTTAGAGAGTCACATCACTGTTCCTAATCATCACGTGCAGAGTCAGGCAATGGGAAAGGAGGCAGTCGTATCACGATTGATATGGAACAAAACTCATGTTATTGAAACAGAGATTGCAGCAGCAGCTGGTCCCGATGGGATGTGCTGGAGAGTGTCAGACTTGCTTAGGGTGCGCAGGTGTGCTACTTATAGAGAGTGAGTCCGTAGGATGCCCATGTCGTGCAGAGAGTCCGCTCTTAATGGTGAGATACCGATGTTTCTGAGAGCGCACGCCAGCTGTAGAGAAGAATAAAGATGTCGATGCATTCCGATCTAGAGCCATATGATAATGAGAGATACACTCTCTATAACAAAACAAGTTAGTTTTCTTATTGTCAAAAAAGAGAAAGATAGACGCGTGGGTCGCTAAGTGCTAGTTTTAAATACAATGTTTCCCAGTCCATTGTATGGCATCCGCCACTATCAAGCTGGAGTAGTGCATAGAGAGGGCAGTGATCAGATTGAATTCGCGCCGAGATGCTAAATCAGTTCTGGCTAAAGGTAGCCACGACATAGACTAGACAAGGGAATTATGTAAGTGCAGTATACAAGTGCAAGATCTGGCAATAGGTAAACGGCGCCAGGGTGCATTCGAGCTCAAGCCAAGAAGCAGACTTGTTGGATGCAAGTGGCAGCATTGTAGCGTAAGGTCCATATTGGTACAGTGAGATGCCAGAGATTGAGTGTAAGCTCGCGCTAGTAGTGTCGTTAGTATGTGCTAGTGAGTCACATGATTTACTGCATAAGAGAAGCAGAAGCCTATGGGAGGACGCGGATGCTGCTGCAGTATATTTATAGCGAAGGCAAGGCGTTCGTGTGTAGAACGCGATGCTTTAGCGATTGAGCAGAGCAGAGTGTCCGCTCAGGAGATAGACTGGAGACAAATGTTGAGACATGTGAGAGCCGCGGGTAGGACGCAGTGTAGATTGAGTGGTGTGGTGTTGATGGAGAAGCTACAATGAGATTCTGATTGGTGAGAGTCAGTGTTCATGAGTAAGCCACAAGTAGAGTACAAAGACTACGTCATATAGGAGAGCCATGTGTGCATGACGAAAGAGAGAGCAGGGAAGCGCGCGAAGTCAGTGAACTGATAGAGTTGAAGAAGACATGTATGATTCGTATCAGTGAGTGCAGGCAGGAGAAAAAAGTAAGTGATCGTGTTTAGCGCATCACTTAATCATGATCATGCGGATGCAAACTAGTGTTTTTCTGTAGAGTAGCTATGTCAGAGTTGTATAGAAGTTGCCTCAGATTGTTGGATCGTTGGATTGATCTCTGGGTTGAGAGTCTAGGCAGGGAGATTTTTTATGCTCTAAGTAGTCCAGATTATGGAGAGACGCAAGCGTTTGCTGTGAGAAGCATCAGCATCTTTAGTGAATACTAAGATGTCATGATCTCAGTCTGTTTATGTCTGCTAGAGTGTCTCTGTGAGACTTTCAGTCACGGTAAGAAGCAGTGTCGAGCATTACTCGAAGCCATGCGCTGATGCGGTGGAGTGCCTAGCCTAGCATGGGCAGAGCTCAGCTTGTCTCAGTTTAATTAAGTGGTTGAGACTTGTATTACCCGGTAGTCGCAGAGCAGCATGGGGAACGCAGTGTCAGATTGTTGAGCCCCCTGTTTCTGTGAAGCAGCATGAGGAAAGCAGTATAAAAAAAATAACCAAGATTGTTGGAGTCATGTTCCTGTGAGTAGAGCAGTGTAGATTGCGTGATGTCATGATTAAGTTAGGAGCCATCGTCTTCGTGAGTAGATCTATGTAGTTGCTTGGAAGCAGTGTCAGATTGTTGGAGCCATGTTTCTGTGAGAGCAGCAGGGGAAGCAGTGTCAGATTGTTGGAGCCATGTTTCTGTGAGAGCAGCAGGGGAAGCAGTGTCAGATTGTTGGAGCCATGTTTCTGTGAGAGCAGCAGGGGAAGCAGTGTCAGATTGTTGGAGCTATGTTTCTGTGAGAGCAGTAGGGGGAGCAGTGTCAGATTGTTGGAGACATGTTTCTGTGGAGCAGCAGGAAGCAGTGTCACATTGTTGGAGCCATGTTTCAGTGAGAGCAGCAGGGGATTCAGTGTCGATTGCTGGAAGCCCATGCTTTGCGGGAAGAGCAGCAGGGGGAGGCAGTGTCAGATTGCAGGAGCCATGTTTCTATGAGAGCAGGAGAAGCAGTGTCAGATTGTAGGAGCCATGTCTCTGTGAGATCAGCAGGAGAAGCAGTGTCAGATTACTGGAGCCATGTTTCTGTGAGAGCAGCAAGGAAACAGTGTCAGATTGTTGGAGCCATGTTTCTGTGAGAGCAGCAGGGGAAGCAGTGTCAGATTGTTGGAGTCATGTTTCTGTGAGAGCAGCAGGGGAAGCAGTGTCAGATTGTTGGAGTCATGTTCCTGTGAGAGCAGCAGGGGGAGGCAGTGTCAGATTACTGGAGCCATGGTTCTGGGAGAGCAGTAGGAGAAGCAGTGTCAGATTGTTGGAGCCATGTTTCCGTGAGAGCAGCAGGGGAAGCAGTGTCAGATTGTAGGAGCCAGGTTTCTGTGAGAGCAGCAGGGGAAGCATTGTCAGATTGTTGGAGCCATGTTTCTGTGAGAGCAGCAGGGGGATCAGTGTCAGTTTGTTGGAGCCATGTTTCTGTGAGAGCAGCAGGAGAAGCAGTGTCAGATTGTTGGAGCCATGTCTCTGTGAGAGCAGCAGGGGGAGGGGCGAAGATAACATGTGTACTATATAGACAGATATCTAAGGATTCGCTGATCTGATGTGCCATGTCAAGACTCTGCCGTGTTCCGATGTAACTGCCTCTATTTAGACCTTATTGAGGATCCTGCAGAATGCTCCCAATACTGCTACGTAAGATTCAGCTTGCGTAGACCATGTGACTTATCTGTCGGAGAGTCATGTCTAAAGTCTACCATTAGGAAGAAAGACATTGACTGTGGCTCAATTAGCTAGTGTAGCTCCTAGTCCCGTACTACGTTCTCCGTTGGGGGTTAATGAGAGCGTGTAGGGTGATATGTCAGTAGTTTCGTAGATCGCTGAGTTGGAGTCTAATCGTCTTGACGTATCTTCTAGTGCGAGTACGCAGACCGAGCGCACACGTCAGATGTCAATGATCTGATTGGACACCGTGTTGTGTGTGTGTTGTGTGTTTGTGTAGAGCACACTGAGTGGCTGTTGAGATACAGCCGTAGTGTTAACGTACATAAAGATTGTGTAGGATGGTGATTGGTGCGCATCGCCTGCCACATAGTTTTTTGTGGAGAGTTTCTGGGCAGGTGTGTTAGACGTCAGTGTTCTAGATGGCGTTAGTGCTAGCCATTGTTTCTGTGAGATTCAGTGTGGTGACAAAGACTCTCAGTCCTGGATTTGAGGGGTGATAGACGAGTATATAGCCATGTTTGTGCGTGAGTTGAGTCTTAGGCGTGGAATGTTTTATGGCTCAGTGTACGAGGTTGTGGAATTTTGTATCTCCTTACATTTGTCTGTGATTGTAGCCAGGCATGGGGAGAGCTATGTGATTGAGCACAAGATTAGTTGGTATGACCTATAGAACTTTCGCATGTGATGGCAGCTAGCAGGGATGAGAGGCGGCGAGATTGATATAGTCCTTTGTGTATTTGTGTGTATATATTTTACCTTTCTTGGGGGCGTCGGGTGATTATCTCTATCAGTGATGGCAGGGCAGCCGTAAATGAGTTTTCACGCAATTTGTGTGCCCACTCGTCGAATGCATATGTCATGTTTCAAGCTGTGAGAGTAGCAGTGAAGCATGTCGGGCAGATATGTTGGAGCGCGATGTGTCTGTGATATGAGGAGAGCAGGTGGAAGCGCAGTGAGTCCAGATTTGTTGCATAAATGCGCATAGGGGAGCTAATCTCTGTGACTCTGTGTTAGAGCTCAGTGTGGATAAGCCTCTTAGTGTCGTGACCATATGTTGTGTAAAAAGCTGGACTCTAAGCGTTTGTCTGTGTATTGTAGTGCAGCTAGTTGTTGTGATATAAGCAATTAGTGGAGATTTTGTATGAAGGGCTCGTTTGGTGAGTATTGCTGCGCAAGTTGAGAAGCTTAGTCAGGGGATATGTGCTGATGTACGTCAGATTTGTTGGATCCAGATTCTGCAATGTGTTTCTAGAGAAACTTTCGTATATTATAGCAGCAGTGGACTGAGATCTCGCAGTGTTCGAGATATGATAGGAGGTGCATAATAGTATCTGTTGCATGTAAAGTGCTAGTCAGGAAGACTGATATTTTGTTTCACGATTAGATTGGGACTACCCACTGTTATCCCCTCTTGATCAAAAAGGCATTTTGGGTGAAAAGGAGCACTAATCAAGTATTCTGTGAGGAGTGCTACATTTTAATTTATGTGGGCATGTAGCAAGTGTCAGATGATGACATGTGAGGTCAATAGTTTCAATAGTAAGGAGAGCTAGCCAAGAGTGTTGGATAGAAGTTTTATAAAACTCAGTTACTGAAAAACAAATAAGTCTTCAAGCTATTTATACTAAGTCGTCAGATTGTTGGCACAGATACTCATGGCTACTGGCGCCGCGCCGAGAATAGAGTTTCAGGCGAAGAAGTACATCGTGTCAGATAGTCTGGAGCATCCTTGTTCGCGTTGTGAGCAGCTTTAGCACTGGAGGGGGGTTAAAGAAAAGGGAGCGAGTTGTTCAGGATGCTATGGAGCATGAGGTGCTTAGTGAATCGGTAAGTAGACAGCGGGATACACGTGTATCCCTTTGATGATCAGATTATTAAAATGCTCGAAGCCATGTTATGATGCTGTTGAGGATGCTCGACAGATGTCTTGGTTTCATTGAAAGAGGGGTGGGCATGAGGTGCAAGAGGCAATGTCATGTATTAGACATGAAGCCAGGTGTTCTCAGTGCGTAGAGCGACGTGCAGGGAAGCGGTGTCAGTATTGTTGGAGCATTGTTCTGTGAGAGCAGTAGGGGTAGCAGTGTCCGATTGTTGGAGCCATGTTTTCTGTGCAGAGCAGCAGGGAAGCAGTGTCAGATGCTGGAGCCATGTTTCTGTGAGGCAGCAGAGGAACAGTGTCAGGATTGTTGGTGCAGGTTTCTGTGAGAGCAGTAGGGGAAGCGTGTCGATTGTTGGACCCATTTTTTTGTAGAGCGCAGGGAAGCATTGTCAGATTGTGGAGCCATGTTCCTTAGACAGCAAGGGCAGGTCAGTTTGTTGGAGCCAGTTCGTGGAGCAGCAGGAAAGAAAATTAGATTGTAGGGAGCCGGGTTTTCTGTGAGAGCACAGGGGAAGCTGTCAGATTGTGGGAGCCATTTTTCCTGTGAGAGCAGCAGGGGAAGGGCAGTGTCAGATTGTTGAGTCATTTCTGTGAAACAGCAGGGGGAGGAAAGGGGGCCAGATTGTTGGGCCAGTTCCTGTAAAGCAGCAGGGGAAGCAGTGTCAGATTGCGGGGCCCAGTTTCTGGAGAGTACAGGGAAGGTGTCAATTGCGGGGCCCCATTTTCCTGTGGAGCAGCAGAGACCCCGTGTCAGATTTTTTGGGGAGCCTGTTTTTGGTGGCACGGGGAAAGCAGTGTCAGATTTTTGGGCCTGTATCTGTGAGGGCGCAGGGAACAGTGTGATTGTTGGAGCCCTGATCTGGGAGAGCAGCGGGGAAGAGTGCATTTTGCTGGACCCTTTTCCTTGGAGCAGCGGGTTTGAGGATTTAGAGGGGAAAAAGGTCATGAACGCAATAGTTTGTTACAAACAGGGGCGGGATTTCCCGAGGCACTCAAAAAAGGGGCGGGGAAAGTGTACACTGAATGTCAAGCAGGTTAGGGGTTTCTATGGGTAGAAAGAGGATTGGGTTAAAAAAGAGGAGGGTGGGACAGGTTAGGAATGTCCCCTGCACCCCAAAGAGCAGGAAAAGAAAAGAGACAGCAGAGGGTCAGGACATTTTAAAACGTCTTTGGTGCCCCAGCTGGGGGTTTTTTTGGGGGAGTTGAAGAAGGTAAATATTGTATGGGATGAATATATGGGTGAGGGAAGAAGGGAGGACCTGATGTGGACAGAATTCTCAGGGGGCAAGACTGGTCGGTAGGATAGGAGGCAAATGGCTGCACGATAGATGGCAACAGTGATGAATGAGACATACTTTAGAAAGACCAGTTACTCACAAGAAAGGTGATAATTCCCGGCCCCCGTCTGCCCACTTCTGTCTCAATTATGTCATAGTTCATCACTTCAAAAAGCTGGGAATTAAAAACTGGCGCAGACAGACCAAAGGCTTCCAATATCTGCTGTGAGAGCGGAGGTCATCAGTCCAGGTGACAAAATTGGGTGGAAAGACAACAGCGGGGACATGCTTCTAAGGGATATGTTGGGTATCATGTGCAAAACACAGTTTACACCAATCAGAAAGCATAGGGCAGGGCTATGAAATACAGGCAGTCCTCGACTTACACCATTCTGACTTACATCTGTCCCCTAGTTACAAACAGAGACTTATGGGGCGTGCTGGCACTTGTAGCTCCATGTTCCACAACAGATAATAGCTGTGGAACGACAAGCTCCAGCATGCCAGAGCAGCACATGAGGTGAAAATGAGGAGAAACCTTCTTAACAGGGGCAGAGACAGCAAAACAAATGTAAAAACCCTTCCCTGCACTATCCAAAACTAAAAACAAACATTTTTAGCTGGAATTACATTTAATAAATCTACCTGTTCTGACTACATACAAATTCAACTTAAGAACAAACCTACAGTCCCCGTCCCGTTCATAACCCGGGGACTATCTGTATAACAGGAGTTATGAGGAGTTGCTGGCTCTTGTAGTACATCAGAAAGACGACACACCTATGAAGAAAAGCAAAGGTGATCAGATGGGAGTAGAAACAAGGACGTGTGTTGCCCTTTAAAAAACTGGCAATTAAAAACTGGCACAAACATATATATATATACACACAGACACATGAGTACACACAGATATACATGGACAGCTATATATATATACCCGTATACAGATACACGCACATATAATTCTTGCTCCAGCTCATCTATCGGAGCCGCAGCCGCCCCGTGGCCTCACACGTTGCTTCACTTGGGGTAACTCTCTCTATTTTTGGACGGTGTTTGCAGGAGTTGTCACCTTCTGGTCAGTTGTTTGTGAACACTTAGTCATTCCCCAGCAGCAGCCGAACATTTCCTGCCTCAGTTTCGCACAATCTGTGACACCATTGTATGTGCAGGACTGTACAGCATTACATGCCAACTTTTCCCCCTTTTTGGGGGGGGGTCCGCTATTTGGGGTCCCCTCCCGCCCTCCGGGGGAGTTGGCATTCCTCCCCGCCGCCAGTAGGCGGCGGGGGCTCTTTAAATGGCCGCGGCGCCGGAGTAAGCGCTAGTGCGCTACTCTTGGCGCCGCCGGGCCGCTCCTACAGGCGGGTGAAGCGGTTCGCTGCGCCCGCTTCACCCGCCCGGAGTCTCGCTGAGCAGGGAGAGAGGCAGGAGGGATCGCTCCCTCCTCCTTCTCCCCCTGTAGTACGGGTTTGCGCGCCGTGCATAAGGTCCGGGGCAGGGGGAAGTGACGCGCGGGTGAGGGGAGGAGTGCAGTGCTTCACTTCCCCCCGCCCGTGAGGAGATCGGTCGGGAGCGGGCCGGTGCGCAGGGGCCGGTGAGGTAAAGGGTTTTTTTATTTTAATTTTTAATAGCTTATGGGGGGTCTGCCCGGAACAGGGGGACATCACTGGCCAAAAGAGGGGGCACACCTGGAACGAGGGGGCACTACCTGAACAATGGGGGGCCTTACTGACAACGGGGGGGCATACCCGGCAACCGAGGGGGGGACCTACCTGGCAACAGAGGGGGGGCCTACTGGCAAAGAGGGGGCACCTACCCGGCAAAAGGGGCACTACCTGGCAACAATGGGGGCACCCCTGGCAAAAATGGGGCCCACCTGGCAAAAGGGGGCACTACCTGGGGAAAAAGGGGCACTACCCGGGAAACAAGGGGGCCTACCCGGGAAAAGGGGGGACTACCTGCAAAGAGGGGGCACTACCTGACAAAGGGGGGATACCCCGCCAAAAGAGGGGGCACTACCTGACAAAAGAGGGGGATCTACCCGACAACAAGGGGGGATCTACCTGACAACAGGGGGCATCACCTGCAACAGAGGGGGGGATCTACCTGACAAAAGAGGGGACATTACTGGCAACGAGGGGGCATCTACCTGACAAAAAGGGGAATTTCCCCGGCAAAAGAGGGGACACAACCTGGGGAACGAGGGGGCAATACCTGGCAACAGAGGGGGGCACTAGTGGCAAAAGAGGGAAATAGTGGCAATAGAGGGGGGACTAGCTGGGGGAAAAGAGGGGACACTACTGGCAATAGGGGGACATAGCTGGCAATAAGGGGGCACTGCTGGCAAAATGGGGGACCTATGGCAACAGAGGGACATCTACCTGGCAACAGAGGGGACATTACTGGAAAAGAGGGGACTTACCCGGGAACAGAGGGGGGTCTACCTGGCAACAGAGGGGGATTAACTGGGAAAATGGGGGCATAGCTGGCAAAAAAGGGGGGCCCAGTGGGGAAACAATGGGGGCACCTACCTGGTAACAAAGGGGGCAAACCCACCTGCCTACAGAGGGGAATCTACCCTGCCCTGTAAGGGGCCACTACCTGCTTATGGGGGTTACTACTGGCTAATAGGGCATCTACCTGCGTTCTTCCAAAGCCGTTATGCTGTTAGTGGTGTGGGCTTACGGGTGTGGCTTTTTGAAGGGGGCGTAGGCCTATACGGACAGTGATGGGCGTGTCCATGAATTTTTTGCAGCGGCGCGCTGCGCGACGCCGCCGTCTACGATCTCCTTGCTTTTTCATTTCTAAGTTGGCAAACTTATGACTGTTACAGGGGATGATTGAAGCTGCTCATACCTTATATCCCCAGAAATCAGTAAAGAGGTCATTAACTGCAGCCACATAGTATAGAGGTCATCAGCTCTGCCTGGACTTCTCTAGAGCTGCAGCCACATAGTATAGAGGTCATCAGCTCTGCCATGGATTCTCTGGAGCTGATGGCCACTATAGGTATAGAGGTCTTCAGCTCTGCATGGAGCTTCTCTAGAGCTTCAGCAACATAGTTAGAGGGGGTCATCAGCTCTGCCGGGCTTCTCTAAGAGCTGCAGCCACATAGTATAGAGTCATAGCTACCTGCCCGTGCTTCTTAAGCTGCAGCACATAGTATAGAGGTCATCAGCTCATTGCCCGGATCTTCTCTAGAGCTGCAGCAAAATTCGGTATAGAGGTCGATTCAGCTGGGCCCGGACTTCTGAGAGCATGCTAAGCCAATAGTTATTGAGGTCTTCAGCCTGCCCGAGGCTTCTCTAGAGCTGCAGAGCACAATAGTATAGAGTTCATCGTCTGCCGGATTCTTCTAGCAAGCTGCAGCCACATAGTATAGGGTCATCAGCTCTGCCCGGACTTCTCTAGAGCTGCAGCCACATAGTATTAGATGGTCATCTGCTACTGTTCGGGCTTCCTCTAGAGCTGCCAAGCCCATCGTATAGAGGTCATCAAGCTCTTGCCCGGGCCTCTAGAACTGCAAGACACCATAGTTATAGAAGGTCATCAGCTCTGCCCGGGCTTCTTCTAGAGCTCGGGAACACTTGTATTATAGAGGTCTTCAGCTCTGCCCGGGACATTTCTACTAGATGCTGCATGACCGAATAGTATAGAGGTCATTAGCTTGCCCGGACTAACTAGAGCTGCAGCCCACCTTCAGTATAGAAGGTCATCAGCTCTGCATGGGCTTCTTGAGGAGCTGCGGCCACATTGTATAGAGGTCCATCAGCATCTGCCTCGGAGATTTCTAGTGCTGCATGCCACATAGTATAGGAGGTCATCAGCTCTGCGGGGCCCTCTAGAATGACAGCCACATTGTATAGTGGTCCTCATCTGTATCTGCCCGGACTTCTCTAGAGCTGCAGCGTCATAGTATAGAGGTCATCAGCTCTGCCCGGGCTTCTCTAGAGCTGCAGCCACATAGTATAGAGGTCATCAGCTCTGCCTGGGCCTTTCGATAGAGCTCCTAGACACATTAAGTATTGAGGATCATCAGCTCTTGCCCGGGCTTCTATAAGTAGCTGAGCCACATAGTATAGAGGTCATCAGCTCTGCCCGGACTTCTCTAGAGCTGCAGCCACATAGTATAGAGGTCATCAGCTCTGCCTGGTCTTCTATAGAGCTGCAGCCACATAGTATAGAGGTCATCAGCTCTGCCCAGTCTTCTATAGAGCTGCAGCCAACATAGTCTAGAGGTCATCAGCATCAGCACGGGGACTTCTATAGAGCTGCAGCCACATAGTATAGAGGTCATCAGCTCTGCCTGGAATTCTCTAGAGCTGCAGCCACATAGTATAGAGGTTATCAGCTCTGCCCGGACTTCTATAGAGCTGCTAGCCCATCTGTATGAGGTCATCAGTTCCTTGCCCGCGGCTTCTATAGGCTGCAGCCACATAGTATTGAAGCGTATCAGCTTACTGCCCGGACTTCTATCGAGCCTGCAGGCCACCATAGCTAGTAGAGAGTCATCTAGCTCTTGCCCGGACTCTATAGAGCTGCAAGCCACATAGTATAGGGTAACAGCTTTGCACGGACTTTTGGAGCTGCAGCCCACATTTAGTATAGAGGTCATCATAGCTATGCCCGGGACTTCTCTTGAGCTCGCCAGCCACATAGTATAGAGGTCATTAAGCTCTTGCCCGGATTCTCTTGAGCTGCAGCACATAGGTATAGAGGTCCATCGACTCTGCACCGGGATACTTCTCTAGGGCTGCAGCCACCTCAGAGTATTGAGGTCATCAGCTCTGCCCGGACTTCTCTAGAGCTGCGGTCACATAGTATAGAGGTCATTTGCTCTCGCCCGGACCTCTTATATGAGCTGCAGGGCCACATAGATAGAGGTCATCTGGCTCTTCGCCCGGTCTTCTCTAGAGCTGCAGCCACATAGTATAGAGGTCATCAGCTCTGCCCGGACTTCTCTAGACCTGCAGCCACATTATGTCCATAGAGTCATCAGCTACTGTCAGGGGTCTTCTCTAGTGGCGTCAGGCAGCACCTGCGTGTATAGAGATCATCAGCTCTGCCCGGACTTCCCTAGAGCTGCAACCACATAGTATAGAGGTCATCAGCTCTGCCCGGGCTTCTCTAGAGCTGCAGCCACATAGTATAGAGGTCATTCGGCTCTGCCAGGGGAATTCTCTATGAGCTACATCCACACAGTTAGAGGTCATTAGCTCTGCCAGGCACTTCTCTAGAGCTGCAGACCACCACTAGTTATGGAGGTCATTCAGTTATGCCCGGAATACATATAGAGCCTGAGACCACATAGTCATAGGTAATAGGGTCATCAGCTCCTGCCCGGGCTTCTATTGGAGCTGCTGGCTCCAACATAAGATATAGAGGTATTAGCTCTGCCAGGACTTATCTAGAAGCTGCTAAGCCTCATGGTTTAGAGGGTCATCAGCTCTGCGCGGACTCCACTGGAGCCTGCAGCCTACTTTGTTAGCGGTCATCAGCTCTTGCCCGGAAGACTTCCCTGAACGCTGCAGCTAGCATCAGTATAGTGGTCATCAGATCTCCCGGGCTTCTATAGAGCTGCAGCAATTAGTATAGAGGTGATCGCTCTGCACGGACGTTTATAGAGCTGCAAGCCACTTAGTATAAAGCGTCATTTTGCGTTTGCCCAGCTTCTCTAGAGCTGCAGCCACATAGTATAGAGGTCATCAGCTCTGCCCGGACTTCTCTAGAGCTGCAGCCACATAGTATAGAGGTCATCAGTTCTGCCCGGGCTTCTATAGAGCTGCAGACAAATAGTTATTGAGGTATCTGCTCTGCGCGGAGTCTATAGAGCTGCAGACACCTTAGTATATAAGGTACATCAGCTCTGCCAGGACTCTCTTAGACGCTGCAGCCACCATATGTATGAGGTCCATCAGCTCTGCCCTGACTTCTCTAGTAGTTGCAGCACACTTGTATATGAGGTTCTTCAGACTCTGCCCGGACTTCTCTTAGAGCTGCAGCCACATACAGATATACCAGATCATTAGCTCTTCGGCTCATTTGAGCGGCAATGCCAAATATGTATTAGAGGTCATCAGCTTCTGCCCGGACTTCTCTACGAGCTGCAGGTACATAGTTGAGAGGTCATCGGATCTGCCCGGAACTTTCTCTAGAGGCTGCAGCACATAGGTATTGAGGTACTCAGCTTGCCGGGACTTCTCTTAGAGCTTGGCAATCGTATTGCAGACATCAGCTACTACGCCCCGGAACTCTCTCTAGGACTGCAGCACATAAGTATAGAGGGTCATCAGCTCTAGCCCGGCTCTCTAGAGCGTGCAGCCAACTTAGTATAGAGGTCACTCAGCTCAGCCTGGGCATTCTCTTGAGCCGGCTCTCAGGACCATTGTATTGAGGTCATGGCTTGCACGGATCCTTCTCTAGAGCATGCAGCCAATAGTATACGGAGGTAATCAGCCTGACCCGGAAATTTCTAATTGGTGACTGTGGCACATCGTTATAGGGATCATAAGCTCTCCCGGTTCTTCTCTATGAGCGCGCGCCACATAGGATAGAGGTACAGAAGACTCTGCAAGGGCTTTCTCTAGAGCTGCAGCCACATAGTATAGAGGCATAGCTCTGCCCGGGCATTCTAGAGCTGTGCGAACATCGTATGAGATCATCAGCCTCTGCCCCCGGAACTTCTCTAGCTCGCCATGCAGCCACACATAGTATAGGGTCCATCAGATCTGCCGGACTTACTCTAGACGCTGCAGCCACATTCGTATAGAGATAATCAGCATCTGCCCGGGCCTTCTCTAGAGCTGCAGCGCACGATAGTATAGAGAGTTCATAGGCTCTGCCCGGGACTTCTCTAGAGCTTCACACATAGTTTAGAGGGTCGATCAGCCTCTGCCCGGGCTTCTTACGAGCTGCAGCCCCATTGTATAAGAGCGTCATCAGCTCTGCCCGGACTTCTCTAGAGCTGCAGCACATAGTATAGAGATCAATCAGGCTCTGGTCAGGGCCTTTCTCTAGAGCTGCAGGCCACAATAGTATACGTGGTCATTAGCTCATAACTCTATACACACAGATATCACGCACATGTTATGCCTGACTCCTGCTCTCTACCAGAGCCGCTCGCAGCCGCCTGTGGCCTCATTGATTGTTACACTTGGGGTAATTCTCTCGATTTTTGGACACTGTTTGCAGGAATTGTCACCTTCTTGTCAGTTTCTTGTGAACACTTAGTCATTCCCCAGCAGCCCGAGAACTTCCTGTTCATCTTGTTTTGCTCGCTCGCGTGACCATGTTGTGAGGGGGGGACTGTATAGGAATGATGGCGGCAGCTCCATCTTATAATCCACTGACGCATCAGCGCCTGCCATGGACCAGATTCATACAGGTTACACTAGTGGGGACCTAGTGCTGGATCTGTTCAGGGGCACCAAGTATAGAGGTTGTTAGCTCTGCCCGGGCTTCTCTAGAGCTGCAGCCACATAGTATAGAGGTCATCAGCTCTGCCCGGACTTCCCTAGAGCTGCAGCCACATAGTATAGAGGTCATCAGCTCTGCCCGGGCTTCTATAGAGCTGCAGCCACATAGTATAGAGGTCATCTAGATCTGCCGGGTACTGCAGGCTGCAGCACTAGTATACGAGGTTCATCAGCTCTGTCCGGGCTTCCCTAGAGCTGCAGCCACATAGTATAGAGGTCATCAGCTCTGCCCGGGCTTCTCTAGAGCTGCAGCCACATAGTATAGAGGGTCACTCGCTCTGCCGGCGATCTCTCTAGAGCGCTGCCCCCCAGTATAGAGGCCTCATTAGCTCTGCCAGGACGTCTTTGAGCTGCAGCTCAAAGTATAGTAGGTCATTTGCTCTCGTCACGGTCTTCTCTGAGCTGCAGCCACATTGTATACGAGCGTCATCAGCTCTGCCCGGGCTTCTCTAGAGCTGCAGCCACATAGAATAGAGTACATTAGCTCTGCCTGGGCTTCTCTAGAGCTGCAGCGACAGAGTATAGAGGTCATCGGCTCTGCCCGGACTTCGCTAGAGCTGCAGCCACATAGTATTAGAGGTCTCTCTGCTCTGCCGGGTCTTCTCTAGCAAGATGCAAGCCATCTTAGTATAGAGGTCATCAGCTCTGCCCGGACTTCTATAGAGCTGCAGCCACATAGTATAGAGGTCATCAGCTCTGCCCCCGGGGGCTTCTCTAGATGCTGTAGGCCACATCGTATAGAGATAATCACTTGCCCCGGAATTCTCTAGGAAGTGCAGCAACATAGTATAGAGGATGATCACAAGCTCTGCCGGGCTTCTCTAGAGCTGAATGGCCACATAGTATAGAGGTAGCAGCTCTGCCCTGGGACTTCTCTTGAGCTGCTGCGACTTTAGTATTGAGAGTCATAGGCTCTGCCCGGTAATTCTCTAGAGTGCAGCCACTTAGTATAGGCGCGTCATCAGCTCTCGGGGCCCCGGGCTCTCTAGAGCTGTGGCCACATCGTATAGAGATCATCAGCTCTGCCCGGACTTCTCTAGAGCTGCAGCCAATCAGTATAGAGGTATCAGCTCTAGCCCGGGCCTTCTCTAGAGATGCAGCCACATAAGTAAGAGGTCATTCAAGCCTCTGCCACGGGCTTCTCTAGAGCTGTGGGCCACAGCTTATAGAGAGTCATCAGCTCTGCAACCGGGACTTCTCTAGAGCTTGCTAGCCACATGTTATAGAGTTAATCAGCTCTGCCCGGGCTTCTCTAGAGCTGCAGCCACATAGTATAGAGGTCATCAGCTCTGCCCGGACTTCTCTAGAGCTGCAGCCACATAGTATAGAGGTCATCAGCTCTGCCCGGACTTCTCTAGAGCTGCAGCCACATAGTATAGAGGTCATCAGCTCTGCCCAGACTTCTCTAGCGCCTGCCGAACATTGTATAGAGATTCTTCAGCATCATAGACATATACCACACAGATTTCACGCCATGTAATGCCTGCTACAGCTATTTCAACCGCAGACGCAGCCGCCCTGTGGCCTCACTTGTTGTTACACTTGGGGTAATTCTCTCGATTTTTGGACACTGTTTGCAGGAATTGTCACCTTCTTGTCAGTTTCTTGTGAACACTTAGTCATTACCCAGCAGCCCGAGAACTTCCTGTCTTTGTTTGCCTCACAGCTCGGTGTGAACCTTTGTATGTGAGGGACTGTTAGGATGATCGGCGGCGCTCCCAACCTTCTATCCCAGCCATCAGCGGGCTGCCCTTGGACCAGATTCATACAGGTTACCATCTAGTGGGACCTAGTGCTGGACTCCATGTGATGGCGGCACAAAGTATAGAGGTTGTTAGATTCTGACCGGGCTTCTCTAGAGCTGCGGCCACATAGTATAGATGTCATCAGCTATGCCCGGGGACTTCCATAGATGCTGCGCCTCAATAGTATAGAGGTCACAGCTCATGCCCGGGCTTCTATATAGAGCTGCAGCCACATAGTTTAGCGGTCATCAGCTCTGCCCGGGCTTCTCTAGAGCTGCAGCCCAATAGTATAGAGGTCATCAGCTCTAGTAAGGGCCTGCTACGAGCTGCAGCACATTAGTATAAAGGTCATAAAGCGCTGCCCGGGCTTCTCTAGAGCTGCAGCCACATAGCTCATAGAGGTCATCGCTCTGCCCGGACTTCTCTAGAGCTGCAGCCACATAGTATAGAGGTCATCAGCTCTGCCCGGGCTTCTCTAGAGCTGCAGCCACATAGTATAGAGGTCATCAGCTCTGCCCGGACTTCTCTAGAGCTGCAGCCACATAGTATAGAGGTCATCAGCTCTGCCCGGACTCCACTAGAGCTGCAGCCACATAGTATAGAGGTCATCAGCTCTGCCCGGGCTTCTCTAGAGCTGCAGCCACATAGTATACGATGTGTCAATTAGCTACTGCAGGACTTCTCTAGAGCTGCAGCACATAGTATAGAGGTACATCTGCTCTGCACCGGTACTCACATAGACGCTGCAGCCACATTTGTTATAGAAGGTTATCAGTCTCTGCCCGGACTCCACTAGAGCTGCAGCCACATAGTATAGAGGTCATCAGCTCTGCCCGGACTTCTCTAGAGCTGCAGCCACATAGTATAGAGGTGATCAGCTCTGCCCGGACTTCTATAGAGCTGCAGCCACATAGTATAAAGGTCATTAGCTTTGCCCAGGCTTCTCTAGAGCTGCAGCCACATAGTATAGAGGTCATCAGCTCTGCCCGGACTTCTCTCGAGCTGCAGCGACATAGTATAGAGGTCATCAGCTCCTGGCACGGGAATTCCCTGGAGCTGCAGCCACATTAGTTATAGAGGTCATCAGCTCTGCCCGGGTTTTATAGAGCTAGCAGCCACTTAGTATAGCAGGTCATTCTGCTCTGCCCCGGCTTCTATAGGCTGCAGCCCACATAGTTATAGAGGTCTCCTGCTCTGTCCGGGCCTTTCCTGCGCTGCAGCCACATAGTATAGAGGTAATCTCGCTCTGCCCGGGCTTTCTAGAGCTGCTAGCCACCATAGTATACGCAGGTCATCGGCCTCGTGCCGGCGACTTCTCTAGATGCTGCAGCACAGTTTAGAGGTCATTAGCTCTGCCCGGAACTTCTCTTAGAGCTGCCAGCCACATAGTGTCATCGATGGTCATTTTGCTCTGTCAGGGTCTTCTAGAGAGCTGCAGCATCATACATATAGAGGTTCATCAGCTCTGCCCGGACTTCTCTGAGAGACTGCAGCGGAAAAGTATCGAGGTCTTCGGCTCTGCCCGGATCTTTTAGAGCGGCTCAGCGACATAGTATAGAGGTCATCGGCTCTGCCCGTACTTCTCTAGAGCTGCATCCACATAGTATATAGGTCATCAGCTCTGCCCGGGCTTCTCTAGAAGTGTGGCGCTCAATCGTAATAGGAGTATCATCTAGCTCTGCCCGGAATTCTCTAGTAGCTGACAGCCACATAGTATAGAGTCATCAGCTTATACTGCCGGGCTTCTCTTGTGCTGCAGCCACAACGTTAGAGAGGTCATCAGCTCTGCCTGGGCTTCTCTAGAGCTGCAGCGACATAGTATCGAGGTCATCGGCTCTGCCCGGACTTCTCTAGAGCTGCAGCCACATAGTATAGAGGTCATCAGCTCTGCCCGGGCTTCTCTAGAGCTGTGGCCACATCGTATAGAGGTCATCAGCTCTGCCCGGACTTCTCTAGAGCTGCATGCACTTAGTTTAGAGGTCCATCAGCATCTCGAATACCGGGGTTCTCTAGCGTGCAGCCACATTGTATTAGAGGTCATCAGCTCTGCCGGATTTCATAGAGCTAGTGGCCAATGTATAGAGATCTTAGCTTTGCAAGGACTTCTCCTAGTGCTGCAGGCCACATCGTATAGAGATCATCAGCTCTGCCCGGGCTTCTCTAGAGCTGCAGCCACATAGTATAGAGGTCATCGGCTCTGCCCGGTCTTCTCTAGAGCTGCAGCCAACATAGTATAGAGGCTTCGGCTTCTGCCGGACTTTCTAGAGCTGCAGCAAATAGTATAGAGGTCATCAGCTCTGCCGGGATTCTATTAGAGCTGCAGCCCATGTATAGAGGTTTCAGCTCTGCCCCGGACTTCTCTAGAGTGCAGAATAGTATAGAGATCTTAAGCTATAGACACTATTACACACAGTACACGCACTTGTAATTATGCTCCCGTCATCTACCAGAGCCAGGCCTGCCGCCTGTTGGCCTCACTGGTTGTTACCACTTGGGGGTTATTCTCTCGATTTTTGGGTCACTGTTTGCTAGGAATTGTCACCTTTCTTGTCAGTTTGCGTGTGAAACACTTAGTCAGTGACCAGCAAGAACGGAGAACTTCCTGTCTTTGTTTTGCACGCTCGGTGACACCATTGTATGTGAGGGACTGTATAAGGAAGATGGCGGCTGCTCCAACCTTATATCCCCGACGATCAGCCTGCATGGATCCAGTTCATAACAGGTTCTCACCTAGTGGGGACCTAGTGCTGGATCTGTTTCAGGAGGCACGGACACCATAGTATAGACGGTTGTATCAAGCTCTGACCCGGGCGGTCTTAGAGCTGCGGTCACATAGTATAGAGGTCATCAGCTCTGCCCGGGCTTCCCTAGAGCTGCAGCCACATAGTATAGAGGTCATCAGCTCTGCCCGGGCTCTATCGAAGCTGCAGCACATTTTGTAGTAGAGGTCATCAGCTTCTTGCCAGGCTTCTCTGTGCATGCAGGCCACATAGTATAGAGGTCATCAGCTCTGTCGGGCTTTTTTGTTATTTCCTTGAGCTGCGCCACATTGTATTTATAGAGGTCATCAGCTCTGCCCGGGCTTCTCTAGAGCTGCAGCCACATAGTATAGAGGTCATCGGCTCTGCCGGGACTTCTCTAGAGCTGCAGCCACACAGTATAGAGGTCATTAGCTCTGCAAGGACTTCTCTAGAGCTGCAGACAAAATAGTATAGAGTCTCATCAGTTTGCTCGGATCCACTAGGCTTCAGACAAATATGTATAGTGGTCATCCAAGCTCTTGCCCTGGCTTCTTTAGAGCCTGCAGCAACATAGTATAGAGAGTCATATAGCTTGCAGGAATTCTCTTTAGAGCTGCAGCCACATAGGTATAGAGCGTCATCAGCATCTTGTCCCGGACCTCCACTAGAGCTGCAAGCCACATTAGTATCGACGGTCATCAGGTCTGCCCGGACTTCCTAGAAGCTGCAGCCACATTAGTATTGAGGTATCAGTCTCTGCCCAGGACTTCTCTAGAGCTGCTGCCACATAGTTAGTAGAGTGATCAGCTATGCCAGGTACGTTCTTATAGAGCTGCAGGTACATAAGTTTAAAGCGTCATTAGCTTTGCCCAGGTTCTTCTAGAAGCTGCAGCCACTTAGTATAGAGGTCTCCGCTCTGCCCGGTCCTTCCTCTAGAGCTGCAGCGACATAGTATAGAGGTCATCAGTTCTGCCCGGGCTTCTATAGAGCTGCAGCCACATAGTATAGAGGTCATCAGCTCTGCCCGGACTTCTATAGAGCTGCAGCCACATAGTATAGAGGTCATCAGCTCTGCCCGGACTTCTCTAGAGCTGCAGCCACATAGTATAGAGGTCATCAGCTCTGCCCGGACTTCTCTAGAGCTGCAGCCACATAGTATAGAGGTCATCAGCTCTGCCCGGGCTTCTCTAGAGCTGCAGCCACATAGTATATACAGTCCATTAGCTTGGCAAGGGCTTGATCTAGATGCTGCAGCCACACATTAGTATAGTGGTCATCAGCTTGCCCCGGACTTTCTCTAGAGCTGCCCGCGACCATAGTATAGTGGTCATCGGGCTCTGCGCCGGGAACCTTCTCTAGAAGTGCAGGCACATAGTATAGAGGATTCATCAGGCATCTGACGGGCCTTCTCATAGAGCTGTGGCCACATCGGTATAGAGATCATCTGCTCTGAAACGGGACTTCTCTAGAGCTGAAGCCACATAGTATAGAGGTCACTGCTCTGCCCGCGGTGGCTATCTCTAGTAGCTGCTTGCCACTTAGTTATAGAGGTCATCAGCCTCTTCATGGGCTTCTTAGAGCCTCATGCAGCGGACTTGTATAGAGGTCAATCGGCTCTGCCCGGACTGTCGCTCTAGAGATGCAGCCTCATTAATAGAGAGGTTCATTTCAGTCCTCGCACGGGCTTCTCTAGAGCTGCAGCCACATAGTATAGAGGTCATCAGCTCTGCCCGGACTTCTCTAGAGCTGCAGCCACATAGTATAGAGGTCATCAGCTCTGCCCGGGCTTCTCTAGAGCTGCAGCCACATAGTATAGAGGTCATCAGCTCTGCCCGGGCTTTCTTGAGCAGTCGGCCAATCGTTACTTGAGGTCAAATAGCTCTGCCCGGATCTCTAGAGCAGCAGGCCACATAGTATAGAGGGTCTTCAGCTCTGCGGACTTCTCTAGAAGCTGCAGTCTATCATCGTATAGAGATCATCTAGCTCTGCACGGGCTTCTCTAGTGAATCGCTGCCCTCAATCGTATCGAGGCCATCAGCTCTGTCCGGGCTTCCCTAGAGCTGCAGCCACATAGTATAGAGGTCATCAGCTCTGCCCGGGCTTCTCTAGAGCTGCAGCCACATAGTATAGAGGTCATCGGCTCTGCCGGGACTTCTCTAGAGCTGCAGCCACACAGTATAGAGATCATCAGCTCTGTCAGGGCTTCTCTAGAGCTGCAGCCACATAGTATAGAGGTAATTAGCTCATAGACATATACAACATCAGACTACACGATCATGTAAATCTGTCCAAAGCTCATCTCCAGAGCGCAGCTCTGCCTGTGGCCCTCACTTGTTGTTACACTTGGGGTAATTCTCTCGATTTTTGGACACTGTTTGCCAGGTATTGTCCCTTTTTGTCTGTTTTTGTGACTCTTAGTCATTAAACCAGCAGCCCGAGGAGATCTTCCTGTCTGTGTTTTTGGACACGCCCTCGCAGTGACACATTGTATGTGAGGGACTGTTTAAGGAACGATCGGCGGCTTGCTCTTTCTTATATCCCCAGACATCAGCGCCTGCCATGGACCAGATTCATTACGGTTACATAGTGGGGGAACTAGTTGTGGATTTGTCAGGGGCACCCAAGTATAGAGGTTGTTAGTAGCTTCGCCGGGCTTCCTAGTGCTGCAGCCACACAGTGTATAGAGGTTAATCAGTCTGCCCGGGCTTACTTAGAGCTGCAGCCAAATAGTATAGACGGTCATAAGCATCTGCCCACGGCGTTTTAGAGCTGCACCAACAGTAGTATGAGGTATCAGCTCTGCTTCGGACTTCCCATAGTGCGCAGGCCCACATAGCTATAGAGGTACACTCAGCATCTGCCGGGCTCTCTCTAGAGCTGCAGCCACATAGTATAGAGGTCATCAGCTCTGCCCGGGCTTCTCTAGAGCTGCAGCCACATAGTATAGAGGTCATCAGCTCTGCCCGGGCTTCTCTAGAGCTGCAGCCACATAGTATAGAGGTCATCAGCTCTGCCCGGGCTTCTCTAGAGCTGCAGCCACATAGTATAGAGGTCATCAGCTCTGCCCGGACTTCTCTAGAGCTCGCGAAGCCATAATAGTTATAGAGGTCATCAGCCCTAAGCCGGACTTCTCTAGAGCTCAGCCACTTTAGTATTATGTGGTCTCATCAGCTCTTCACGGGCTTATCTAGAGCTGACAGCCCCAATAGTTATAGAGGGTCATCAGCTCTGCCGGATACCACTTGAGCTTGCAGCCACATAGTATAGAGGTCATCAGCTCTGCCCGGGCTTCCCTAGAGCTGCCGCCACATAGTATAGAGGTCATTAGTTGCGGGTGGTAAGGCATGCATGCCAACCCTCCCGTTTTGGGCGGGAGGCTCACGAAAATGGAGGTCATCTCCCGCCCTCCCCCCAGCTGGGTTAGTTGAAAAAACTGACGCGCAGAGTCATTCAGCAGCAGCTCGTACAGGGAGGAGGCATGGGGGTTTTGCTTTTTCCTCCTCCTTCCCCCGTGTTGTCAGGCTCGTGAGCTCTGTAATACACAGCAGCGTCATGGGGTGTGAGAAGCTGTAATCACCACCCGCGCGCTGGATCCTCATCGGCAGCTTTCTCCGGCCCAGGAGAACCCGAGCCCTGGATGTGCTGCAGGGAATCTGGTGCCATGCGCTACTAGGAAAAACAGGGGGGCTCAGGGAGGGGAATGATGGGGTGAAAAATCTTGGTGGGACAGAGGGGGTTTTTGGTTCTTGAGCATGGGGGTTTTTCATTGGGGACAATCTGTTTTTTAAGATAAATTTCACCTGAAAGGAAGGGGGTCTGCTGTGTGGGGGAGAGGGTTCTGAAAAGGGGGCGGGATATTTAAACTAGGGATGAGGGGGGGACAATATAGAAAAATGAAGGGGTGATAGTTAGGAGTGGGGCAGACTATATCAGCGGGTGGAGGCGGAATGGGGGAGGTGGGGTTGACCAGTGGATAAAGGGGATCATGTGTTGCAAACCAGCATTGAAGATTAAGTACCACAATATTCATGTAATCTTTGCATTATAAATTTTGTAATAAATAATACATGTGGGCCCTAAAGGTTAATGTATAACCCCTGCCCTCATCTGAAAGGGTAATGTTTCCCCATGCCATCTACCAAAGGAGAGTGTTTAAACGAAAGCCGTCTCGAAAAGGTAACGTTTTTTCCCTGGTGTCTACTGAACAGGGGAAAAATTTAACCAATGCTGTCTATGAAAGGTAAAGTTTAACCCTGTGTTCTGAACAGGTATGTATGTCCCCTTTTTTTATGATCATGCCAGAAAGAACCCCAGCGTGAGTTCTGGTCGCCGGGGGAGGCCGTTGCGCGTAACCCTGGTTTTTGACATAGTGTCCACATTTGTGTTTCCTAGTGGTGAATGGGTTTTTTCCCTGCTATTTGATTGATTCTGGCCGACGCCGGGCCAGGGAAACGTTCCCGCATCCAGGGTTAACCTGGCTCCTTGTCCTGGTGATTGACAGCTTAACCCTTTCCTATTGGTCTTTTTGTTTTTTCCCCCTATTGCTTTGTCCTTAGTTCTTGGAAGGTATTTTTTTGGTTCTTTGTCCTTCTCCTTGCTGTTATTTGGTTGTTTCTGCCTATAACTGCCCTTTTATTTTGTGCCCCCCTGGTTATTTACTTGCTTGTTTCACGTTTTTTCTTTGCCTTCTGACTTTGTACCGGCGTCCCCTGTTACCGTTGGTTGTTGACCACCCTTATTGTGTTTGTTTGTTTGTCTGTGCTTGTGTTTCCCCGCTATTCAGTATAGTGTCAGTCTTCTGGTTGGGCCCCCCCATTAAGGGTCGGGCCCCCCAAAAAGGCAGGGACGGGGGTTGGGATCGGTCAGGCCTCCGTGTCTGTGTTGTTAGTGCCCCTGACGGATCCTTTAAAATTAAAAACAGGCCCTCCCCGTCGACTCTCCTCGCGGTTAAATATGAGTACCGACTTGTCGGTCACGCCCGTTGGAGAGTTGCAATCGTTAGGGCATGGCGGGGCTTATTAATCAATTTCCCAGCGTCTGGTTACCATAATAACCCGGGACCCGGGGACTTGGCCCGTCTGTTTCCCTACCTGCCCTGTTTTTGGGGATCTGATACTTTAAAAAGTTTTTGATGCTTTTTCCCTGCCCGCTTTACGGAATCTAAAGGGTTTCGAACCTTTTGGGGAATTGAATTTTTTTTTTGTTCAACTATTTTCCCACGGGGGAGAGGGGTAGCAGTGTTGTGTCTCCCCTCCGGGGCCCCACCTAGGATTGGGCATTACTATACCTCTGAACCCCCTGAGTGGAGTTTTGGGGCAGTTTTTTTTTGGCTTAGGCAGGTTTATGAAAACCCCCAAAACCGGGGGCATGGGCGGAGATCTTTTGCTATCTATTCAGCAGGGCCCCTCGGTGAAGACTACTGTTCCGAGTTCCGCCATGGTGTACGTTTGCCCGGGTGGTTCTGCCCAAACTTAAAAGACCCTTTTCGGACAAGGACTGTTGATGCGTGGGGGAGGCTATGGTCAGCCACAATCCCTGAGCCCCTGGTGACTTTAGGACTCTAGCGTGACTTTGACAAAAGACAAAGGGGAGGAGAGGGAAAAGGAGGGGGTTTTAAAATGTTGTCAAGTCAGGTTTTTTCCCTGTAAAACTGCTTTTCCCTTTCTTTGAGAGTTCTTCTCTCCATCTCCTCTCGTTTTGGAGAAAAAACCTGGGTTGGGTTTATGTTGGCCACAGGAGGAAAAACCTTTTGGGAGAACGCCTTGTGTTTTTTGCGGGAACCTGCCCTTTTTCCTGGAGATGTCCTTTTTTGGCCAAATTCACCCCAAGGTAACCCCAAATGTCGGCACAATTTCCAGGAAGGTAACTGGTTTGTACAGGTACCCCCTAACTCTGTAACAAGTTTGTTTTGCCCGTACCTTAGTTTCTAGCCCCAAGTTTTGCTTGTGGTGCTGTTGGGGTCAGCTGCTAATTTTTTCAGTATGGCTGTTGTAATGCTTGGGGTTTTGGAAAATTTTTGCTTTGTGTTCTCCTTTTTTGTTTCGGGTAGGGTTTCCTCATAACGGGGGAGAAAAAAAATTTTGTACTGTGGGTCATTTTTAATGTTTGGGGTTTTGCATATGAAAAACTTTCATTTTGTCATGGAGAAACTCTTGTGTATTATTCTTGGGGTTTCCCTGGTCGCCTCCCTAATCCCCTTTTTCAACTGGGAACCCGAGTTGACAAATGGGGTGATCATGTGGTGTCATTCAAAGACGTGATCCCCCGGTGTGTGCTGTAATTAAGCTCATGATATTTCAGAAGTAAATTCTAGGTCTTTGATGGGGGGGTTGGGGAAAAATCTGCCTCCAAAACCAGCCCATGTTTGTCCCCATAGACCTCCCTCCGGGGGAAAACTAATGTCTGCCCCGGAACGAGATTATGCATTGTCAAATTAGAAACCGAAAATATCTTTCTTGGGAGTAGTGGTCCCCTTGCCCTTTAATATTGTGCCCCAACTACCAGTTCACAAAAATTTTGTCCTCCCAAGCTGGCCCCTTTTGCCCGGACGTGGTTCCACTTCACATATTCTGCCCCAAGGGGATAAAACTAAAATGAAAACCGCCGTTAAACAACTGTGCCAGGGCTGGGCTAGGAGTATAAGACTTGAAAAAACGCCCAACTAGAAAAAAAAAACCTAGTAAAAAACCCCCGAACCAGACAAAATTTTGTCCCCCTCCGGGGTTTATCTGCAAAACAGCCCCCCAAACTGGAAAAGGAAAAGAATTCACCCCCGGGCCATTCTGTAAACATAGAGGTTGTTGAGGGGGCCGGTGGCCCCCCATAAAGGGGGGGGGGGGGTTACTGTATGATCTGCCCGAAAGAAAACCCGCGTTGATTTGGTGCCGGCATGGCCGTTGCGCGTAAAACCGTGGTTTTTGGCATAGTGTTACTTTTTTTTTTTCCTAGTGTGAACTGGGTTTTTTCCTGCTTCTTGTTGTTCTGGCCCGAGCCGGGCAGGAAAGTCCCGCCTCCAGGGTTAACCCCGGCTCCTTGTCTGGGATTGACGCTCTACCCTTCCCTTTGGGCTTCTGTTTTCCCCCTATTTCCCTTTGTCCCTTGTTTCCCGGAAGGTATTTTAAAGGGGGGCTTTGTCTCTTTCCTTGCCTGTTATTTGGGTTTGTTTTGCCCAAACTCGCCCTCTTTTTTCGGGGGCCCCCTGGTTATTTACTTGCTTGTTTCAGTTTATTCTTCTGCCTTTTGACTTTTACGCGCTCCCCGTTTTACCGATTGGCTTGCTTGACACCCTTATTGGTTTTTATTTTTGTCTGTGTTTGGTTTCCCGCTATTCAGTTAGTGCTCGTCTTCTGGGTTTGGGGCCGACCTATTAAGGAGTCGGGACCCCAAAAAAGGGAGGGACGGGGGGGGATCGTGTCGGGCCCACGCTGTTTTGGTCGTTAGTGCGCCCCGGGATCCCTTAACCACCCTGCTGTTAGAAAGGTAAAGTTTAAAACCATGCTGTCTATGAACAGGTAAATTTTTCAGTGTCTTGAACGGTAAAGTTT
>JAODAL010043972.1:0-33326 GCA_025379985.1 Phyllomedusa bahiana
GCGGACCCCAAAACCCACGTGGGGGAAACGGGGCTCCCGCCCCGGGTTCGGGGGGCACGGGGCGCCTGGGGCCCCGGGGACAGGGGTTCGCGGGGGGTCCGTGCAAAACTCAATCCCTGGAAAAAGGGGACTAAACCCAAAAGTAGGGGCAGTTTTAAGCCCCCAATGCTACTTGGGGAAAAAATATAACAGGGTATAAAACTAAGACACTTTTCAACCCCCCCAACCCATTAGGGGGGAAAACGAAATAATAAAAAACTGTTTTAAAAAAGCCAATTTTAAAAATTTACTCCATTAGGCCCAATTTAAACAAAGGTGGGATCCAAAATTTTGGGCCCCCCTTAAATCAATTACCAAGCAGAGGGTGCCTACAAAGAGCTTTCCTTAAAGGGGTTTCAGCTTTGTCTGTGGGGTTAAACAGGGAAAAAAGTCATTGATTTTAATGGAAGCAAAAGTAATGCTTTTTTTCCCTTTTTTGGATGGAGCTCTAGAAGATTCGAAGCCCTTGCGGGAATTCCCCACAGTTTAAGCTGTTTAGGGGTTCCTTAAAGTTGGGATCTTTTAATTTTTGTAGAACCATTTTTGTTTAAAAGGGGGGCCCAACCCCTTTTAACTGTTTTTGGGGAAATGGAATTGAGGGAATTTCCCCCTTAACATAATAAGGCCATATCGTAAAAAAACAAATTTAGAGCAGCGGGTTATTTTTGAGAAACTACCAAAAGAAGCCCCGACATTTTGTTTTTCATTTTTGAATTATTTTTAGGGCCCCCTTCAAGCTGACACTTGTAAAAACATGGCAGGAGGGGGGGGTAACAAATCCCCTGGGAATGCTCCGGATCCCCCAAAAAAAAACCCCAGGAACCCGGAATGTCCAAAAATGTCTGTGCGGGCCCCAAGGATTTTGGGGTGTAGCCCTCCCAAAAAAGCAAACAAAACTTTTGGGTTTTCCTAAACCCCAAATGTTGTCCCAGGCCTGATCTTGCAAAAATTTTTCATCTATTATGATTTTCACTGCCCCCGCAATTTAATTTTTCTTTCGCCCTGTAAATTAGGGGTTACTCATGCCGTTTTTTTCCATTGTAACGAAAGGTTTGTTTAGGAAGAGGTCTCAAACCCCGAAGCGGTCATTGCTGGCCGAATGGAAATCGGGCTCCCGCCAAAACCCTTTTGGAAAAGGTCAGGGTTTCCTGCGAATGGCCGGGAACAGAGTGTAACCGATCATGGCTTGTTTAAGGGCCTTTAAAAAGTAAACGGGGAAGAGCCCTAACACTTTCCCTTTTTAGTATACCACCCTTTAAACCACTAATTTTTTTTCCCTTTTATTTTGAAGGGGAGTTTCCCTTTTTATTGTGTTTTTGTAACTTACTAACAAACCCCCAAGACCTGGTACCCTCCTCTGGCCCTTACTTACTTAAAAAAAATCCAATTGTTGACCAACCATACAATATCCCCCATGGCAAAGGCCCCTGATCTGGGTGGCCCCGGGGTTTATGTTATGCCCCCAATCCCGGCTCTATTAAATAGCCACGGGTTTTCCCCTCAGGGGGGTTACGGGTTTTTTTTCCAAACACACTGTGAAAAAAAAGCTGGAGACAGGGAATAGGGGCACAAAACAGAGGAGTCTCCCTGGTTTGGGGTTTCTCACCCCCAGCTCAGATAAAAGCCCCTATTTCCCCCATCCCTTTTTCTCTGACACCCCTTTTAGCTCATAGTAGCTAGAAACCAACCCGTAAAAAATCGAAAACATAGTGGGAAAAAACTCCTTAAAATAACAGGTTTTTTCCCCAAATAGAAACGGGTCACATACTGGACTTCTCTTCTAGGGTGGTTTCAAATTTTCCCCCTTTTCCTGGTTTCATGTCAGGCTAAATCATTGGGTGTACTGCAGTTTCCACACGAATGGGGTCCTTGTGTGTTCCCCCTGTTTAAAGGGAAAATGTCCTCAAAAATGACTTTTGTTTTAAAAATCACATTTTTATGGGTTTAACACAATTTTTTAATAATTTTTTTTTTTATTATTTTTTAATAAATTTGTAATTTTTTGCAGTTTTTAATTTGGACCAAGCCAATTAAAAGTCTGACAAATTTCCGTTCTGTAGAGAAAATTTCTCATTTTCAGCACAAAGAGGGTTTAAAATGAAAGGAACAAGAGTGGGGAATAGATAACACAGGATTCCCCCAGTAACAAGAGGAAAATTTTCACCAAAATTAAAACCCCCTTTTCCCCTCCCGGGACACTAAAATTTCTTCCCAGGTCACGAGCATGAATTTTAAAAATCTTCCTATAGAAAATCAATGGGACTGAATACGTTTAAGGGGATGGGCTCCACGGCAAGGGTTTTCGGGGCGGTTTTTTACCAGTTTTAAGTTTTTTTAGACCGCCTGAAAAAAACCCCCCAAAAAAAAAGACCCCAAAAATTGTGCTCTATGGGAAAACCCGGGCAGCAGTCCCCCCCCTTTCCGGGTTTTCCCCCCCCGGCCCCGGTTTTTTTTTCCGGCCCCCCGGCCCGGGCCCGGCCGCAAAACATTGTGCTTTCAAAAATCTTATGTGCAAGCAATGTGAAGGGGGAGGGCTTTTTCCGCCTCATCGCGGAGAAAAGCCGTCCCCCCGCGGACATGGGGAACAGAGGCAAAAAGGACAAATATCGGCACAGCATACCAGACGGTATTTGTCCTGTGCCGTTTGAGAACGCTCCCTAAGTCTCCTGTGTGCATGAAGATGCTGTAAAGAATCTCTCAACTGCTGTTAAAAGCATGTATAGCTGTGCTACAAGGCTAAGTGAACCAAAGTGTAACTGCAAGACTTAAGAATTATTAAAAAATATTGAAAGTGATATGAGAAATTAAAAAAAAAAAAAAACAAAAAATTCAAAAAAAATTTGTTTAACATAAAATTGGGGACTTAAACTATGACTCATTTTTTTGAATGACAATTCACTGTAAATGGAGTAGTGGTAAAGCATGGGCCCTACTGCTCAATTCAATTCTATGAGATAAAAAATAGGTGAGCACTGTACCCGCTTCCCAATGACAGTCACATAGACTTAGAATGGAATAGCAGCGCACACATTCAACCTCCACTTATTTTAAACACAGGATACAGGACCTCTGTGATTTGTGGGGGTCCCAGAGGTGCATCTTCCACCATCAGACACATAGTCCCTGTCATGTAGATAGGTGATAAGCTGTGATTTTGGAGCAACCCAAATAAGTGACCATTGTTTTAGACCGCCTGTCCTCCCTAGGGTTAGGTTGACAAGTGTAAAGCACGTTTATCCAGATCACTGTGGGCCCCCACTCTATACCAACCTTCCCATGTAAGTAAACCCCATCCCAAAAATTGCTGTTTATGTGTGGATTGTGGATATTCATTGGAGGACTGCAGGTGTTCTTGGGGACGGGGCTCAAATCTCCCAAATTTCCCATAGCAAATGTTAGCAAGTATTCCCCAAACCCAGTGACCACTGCATCTTCATCGGTTTGTCTAATACTAATGGGAGCCATACATTTACCACATTCTCCTTCAACATAATGAATGTAGTGTAAATTTTAGGGTATGTTCACACAATGTACTGCGTGCGTTTCGGGAACTCGCGCTAATACACGGGCGCAGGTGGGATTACTCGAGGCGCGTATTCGCTGCAAGTAATTGACATGTCACTTATCTCCCCACGCATACAATACAATTGTATTGTACGAGCGGGAAGAGTAGGCGTAATCCATAGTTCTCATATGAGAACTATGGATTACTGTAATTTTGGCATGCATCTCGCCATATTAGAACGCAAATACGCAGCGAAATGCGAACATACCCTTAGAGTGTTCTCATCCTGTGAGTTCATCCACTGTAAAGATGGATAGATTAGCCTCTGCCCCTGATTGTCATGGGGGCTGGCACGGGTGCCATCGCCCCCTTGCCGCCCACGACCATCCCCCTGCTGCCCAGGCTCCGGCGCCAAGTTACTTACCCGTCCACACTCCTGTGTTCCCTGCTCCTGACTGTGCTGGCCGCCGCGCGCAGCTTAGGCCAGGCGCGCGACGGCTGGTCTGGATTTAAAGGGCCAGCGCACCGGTAATTTGCTTATTGCCGGCTGCTGGTCCTATATATTGTACATGCCTCCTGCACTCTCTGCCAGATTGTTGGTGTGCGTTAGTGAGTCTTGAGAGTGTTGGAGTTCCGCATTGATTACCCGTGTACCAGTCCGTTCCGCTACGTTTCCTGACCTTGCTTGTGTGCCGACTGCCCTGTAAGTCTGCCCGTCTCTGACACGAACCTCTGCCGCCCGTCCTGACCTCCTGCCTGTCACTGACTACGTCTCTGGATTACGAATTCTGTACCTCGCTGCACTTGACGCCATCGCAAGAAGTCACGCTCTGGGTGTAGCAACCTGGTAGCTCAAGACGCAGCAAGTCCATCCCGCTTTGCGGCGGGCTCTGGTGAATACCGGGGGCTACTCCGCTCCCTGCCGTGGCTTAACTATCATCGCTTGCGGTGGTCCAGCGAGTCCACCGAACCATTACACTGATGCATGTGCCACTTGCAGTCTAAAGTGACTTGACACAATTAGAAAGGGTCATTTTCATTAATATATCACAGAAAAATCTGTTCAATTTTTACCAAATTGTTGATCTTCAAAAAGTAGTTGCCATTTAACCAAAATTAACGAAGGAAAACTAAGAATGTAAGATAAATGTGCATTATGCTTTGTGGAGACATTTTACTTAATCTTTGATCCAAGCAGAACAGAACTGAGTGTTCCTACTTAATGACACTTAGAAAGATCATGCAGTCCCTCCCACTTGGTATCATCTGTGAGAATCAGATGTAGGATGGAAAACTCTGACTTCAGTTTAAAAAATAGCCAAATGCATCTTAAGCAGATGAGGAGTGCGTTCCATCATATAAACTAGAGCTTTGCCATCTTATGCACTGACAAGTATGGGAAGAGCCGATTTCGAAGACGGACATTGCCACCAAAGGCCATTGCTCACTCCTCTAAATTATTTCTGCTGTGTCAATGCCAAGGGTTGCCAGATTCCATGAGAAGAGGCATTACATCTATTTTTTACTGTATGTTATGTACAGATTCTTTGTTATGTGAGTGAAAAATGCATTATTTCTTTGCAAAATTAGCTGAAGTGCAGTGGAAATATTTTTCACATCATAAACCTGGCTTCAAACACATGAATAGATTTTTTATACAAAACATGTCTATCTGTAGATAAAATCTCTCCAAGAGCAAATGAGATCTGTATTTTTGTGGACAAGTGTGTCCTTGCTGCCCAAGGTAACTGTGTAACAATTTAAGCAATTAACATTGAGCTTTTTATATCTAAAATAGTTTTGGTTCAGAATATAACTGGAGCAAAAATCAATGATTGGATTTATTCAGTATTCACATGTTTAAAGGCAACATGTCAGGGGATTTAAGTGGCCCTATCTGCCAGCAGGATGTGATAGAGGGAGAGAAGCTGAGCTCTGTAATATATAGGGTTACATGAGCGAGAGAGAGAAGCTGGGCTCTTGATGATTTAATGGATTATATGATAGAGGGAAAGAAGCTCGAGCTCTGTGATATATAGGCTGATATGAGCAGAGGAGGAGAAGCTGAGCTCTTGTGATATATACGGGTTATATGAATTGAGGAAAGATAGCTGAGCTCTGTGATATTATAGGGCCTTATTATGACAGAGGAGAGAAGGCAGAGCTCTGTGATATATTGGCTTATATGACAGAGGAGAGATGCGAGCTATGTGATATATAGGGTTATGTGATGGAGGAGAGAAGCTGAGCTCTGTGATATATAGGGTTATATGATAAAGGAGAGATGCTGAACTCTGTGATATATATAGGGTTATATGATAGAGGAGAGGAGCTGAGCTCTGTGATATATAAGGTTATATGATAGAGGGAGAGAAGCTGAGCTCTGTAATATATGGGGTTATATGATAGAGGGAGAGAAGCTGAGCTCTGTGATATATAGGGTTATATGATAGAGGAGAGGAGCTGAGCTCTATGATATATAGGGTTATGTGATGGAGGAGAGAAGCTGAGCTCTGTGATATATAGGGTTATATGATAGAGGAGAGAAGCTGAGCACTGTGATATATAGGGTTATATGATAGAGGAGAGAAGCTGAGCTCTGTGATATATAGGTGTGAGGAAAATTCACTCAAAATATGACAGTCCTCTCTCCAACTTCATCTAGTCAGATCTCACAGATGGCCTCCAGCCCCCAGGAAAGCTCAACTTACAGGTAAATCAGCACAGTCAAGACCCATTGTAAATGCTCTTCCATAGGAAGTTGGCACAGCAGGAGATGTGGACACCTGAAAAGAAGGCTCATCTCCATTAATTAGCCCCAAAACATATGCTGCCTCAAACCCCCAAGCTTCAAAGACTTCAATGAAAATGACCCAGCCACAGCGGCTCCGAACTTTCATAAAGATTTATAAGAGAATCGTGGAACCGTGGTATACAGTGATATCACATTTTAAAATGGGAATCTTTCTGCACGGCCCGCTGCCACTCCCGGGTTTCTAGGGCACATGGGGACCGAGAAATCCAGAACTAGACCTAGGGAGTCCATAGGATTGGGTTGTCTGATACCCGGGCGTAGTTTAGGTCCAGCCGATTCTGATGGTGGCACCGGCTCGGCTCTGTGCCAATGCCCTGCCACTTTATGGTCCATTTTTGTGTTTCTGTCAGAAACTGCATGATCAGAGTGGGAGGAGTTCATAGACCGTCCCAGGGGTGTGTGGGGGCGTGTAGGGGGCTGCCACGTGGGCGGTCCCCTCATAGATATAAGCAGGGGCCCGGGTGTGCTCAACCGTTGATCCATGGAGGGGGGTACCTAAGAGTATTTCCAGGAGCATCCACCCGCAGAAGCCAGGCCACATAAGCCCCCCATGTGGGCCGTGCACCAAAGGTACCTGGACACATTTTACTGCCTTTGTCTGTAACCCATTCTTATATTTGCACCTCTGACTCTTATCTGTATATTATTATCCTTTTGTATATATTTGTCTAGTGTGCCCTCCAAGGCTAATTAAATCTATAAACTTTAATCTGAGTTAGTCTGTCTTGATCATCAGCCTCACACGCCTAGCACTCGGTCTATAATATATAGCTACCCCAAGGCTGGTTTCTTCCTTGTTATAAGTCGGTCACGGACTGGTCTTATAACTAAACTAGAAACTGGTGGCAGCCGTTCAGGATTCTGGACGAGGAGAGTGTTCTCTCGTCCTCCCTGGTTCTCACTGTGTCCTTGTGGACAGGGGTTAATAGTGAAACAGTATCTGGCTGACCTTGTGCATCCCTAGGGGGCAGCGCAAAGTCACGATACACCCCAAGTCAGGCCGTCGACACTCGAGTGGGCCGGCGGGGCGGGCTTTTGCCTGACAGTAGGGTTATATGATGGAGGAAAGAAGCTGAGCTCTGTGATATATAGGGTTATATGATAGAGGGAGAGAAGCTGAGCTATGTGATATATAGGGTTATATGATAGAGGAGAGAAGCTGAGCTCTGTGATATATAGTGTAATATGATAGCGGAGAGGAGCTGAGCTCTGTGATATATAGGGTTATATGATAAAGGAGAGGAGCTGAGCTCTGTGATATATATGGTTATATGATAGAGGAGAGAAGCTGAGCTCTGTGATATATAGTGTAATATGATAGCGGAGAGGAGCTGAGCTCTGTGATATATAGGATTATATGATAGAGGAAAGAAGTGGAGCTCTGTGATATATAGGATTATATGATAGAGGAGAGGAGCTGAGCTCTGTGATATATAGGGTTATATGATAGAGGAGAGAATTTAAGCTCTGTGATAGGGTTATATGATAGAGGAGAGGAGCTGAGCTCTGTGGTATATAGGGTTATATGATAGTGGGGAGAAGCTGAGCTCTGTGATATATAGGATTATATGATAGAGGAGATAAGCAGAGCTCTGTGATATATAGGGTTATATGATAGGGAAAAGGAGCTGAGCTCTGTGATATATAGGATTATATGATAGAGGAAAGAAGTGGAGCTCTGTGATATATAGGATTATATGATAGAGGAGAGAAGCTGAGCTCTGTGATATATAGGGTTATATGACAGAGGGAGAGAAGCTGAGCTCTGTGATATATAGGGTTATAGGATAGAATAGAGAAGTTGAGCTCTGTGATATATAGGGTTATATGATAGAGGAAGAGAAGCTGAGCTCTGTGATATATAGGGTTATATGATAGAGGAGAGGAGCTGAGCTCTGTGATATATAGGGTTATATGACAGAGAAGCTGAGCTCTGTGATATATAGGGTTATATGATAGAGGAGAGAAGCTGAGCTCTGTGATATATAGGGTTATATGATAGAGGAGAGAAGCTGAGCTCTGTGATATATAGGGTTATATGATAGAGAAGCTGAGCTCTGTGATATATACGGTTATATGATAGAGGAGAGGAGCTGAGCTCTGTGATATATAGGGTTATATGATAGAGGAGAGAAGCTGAGCTCTGTGATATATAGGGTTATATGATAGAGGGAGAGAAGCTGAGCTTTGTGATATATAGGGCTATCACATCATATCCTGCTCTCAGACAGGTCAGCATAAACCCTCTGACAGGTTTACATATTAAATATGCCTAAGACCATTTAGAGAGTGGTCGCACACCCTACATCTGCTTTAGTTCTATAGTTCTCATACTAGGGGGCAGGAAGCACCAGCTGTAAGCAGACTGCCATCATACGCAGATATCTAGCTTTCATGTAAATCTTGTAAAGTAACATTTTCCCAATGTACTCACACATCTTGTGTTTTATTCCAGATGTGACAATTGCTCTAACTCCGAGAAGTCACTGGAGCAGACCTCTTCTGATGACGTCTTTCTTGACTGCCTATCATCCCAACACTCTGTTAGTCAGACTCTCTACAATGTTAACTTCCACCACAACCACATGCCATCAGCCAACTTTGTGATTGTTAAAGACCTAGAATCAAATGGTTCGTCCAGTGACTTTTCCTCCTCCTCACCACTGCTGGGACCTTCTTCAGCACAGACATTTCCAGTTGAGAAAAACCACAGTGGAGTTAGTGACAATGAAATATTACCCATCACTCCACCTCCAAGGCCGCCTAAACCAAACCATTTTCCTGAGGCAAGGCCTGAGGTGATTTCCAGTGGAATTATCCAAAATGGACATTGTTTATCTGGAATGGTGCCCAGAAGAATCTCGCTATCCAGTCTGGACAATGTTAGGAACTGGAAAGGTAAACATAGTATTTTATGCATAAAATGGATAATCGAGTGGTTTATTTAAATGCTCTTTGATGGGCCGACAATTCCCTTATGTGTCTTTATGAAACTGAAAATGCATGTCTTCTATGGAGATACTTTTGTGTCTTCATAGAAAGCTGGTTATTCAACCTTTATTTTTTAAAAATGGCATGTCTTCACAGCTGGGTTATTTTCTGAGGAAAGACTTGTGGTTTTCATTGGTACCATTTTAGGATTTATGTGACTTTGTGATCACTTTCTATTCTATTTCTAAAGAAGCAGATTTAGCACTTTTTCAGTTTTGTTTTTTTTTAACCCTGTTGAAGGTGTGGGATAAAAAATGTACGGTAATCACTTTATAGTCCTGAGTATTATGGATGCAGAGATACTAAATATATAGGTTTAATAAAAAAATTTTGACTTTTTTCTGTAAATAGGATTTTTTTCTTTACTAGGGATTTTTTTTAAATGTATGTATTTACCTAACATATATTTATCTAACTAAAAGTAATAGGCAAATACTGAAGGCCTGCTAAGGCTAGGTTCACACGGCTTAAATGCAGGGCGTAATTACGGCCCGCAATTACGCGTGTGGCCGGGGCGGCGGGAGCGGGTGGAGTGAGTTGGGGCGGCACCTCGCCGGCCATAGACCTTGCATTACCAGCAGTCGGCGTATACGCCGCTAGTAACTCACATGTCACTTATCTACCCCCCACGGCGTAGTTCTCCGTGCAGAGAGAGGAGGACAATCCCATAGTTCTCTAAGAGAACTGTGTGATTACCGTAATGACTGGGACGTATTCCAGCCATAATTTGCGCACTCCGGCTGAAATACGTCCAATTTTAAGCCATGTGAACATAGCCTAAAAGGCATATATTGCGGGTCAGTGTAAAGAAACATCTACATCCCTCCCCCCATTGACATGTTGCTCCACCCATTGACAACTTTCCATCACAGTAAACCAGTGCCTGAAATATACAATAGTAGCTATAGAACACAAAATTCAATGTAATAAAACTACTAAATAATAGTCATACAATTACCAACGACCCGGACTGCTCAAAGCAGATTTCTGCCTCGTATACTTTATTATTTTCAAAGCCTCAAACTCCATAACCCCTTAACGACCGTGCACCGTCTTTTGACGCACCGTCATTGTGACGTCGCCGGTGGGCAGAGCGTTCGTCTGCAGCGATGTCTTATTTGACTCGCTGGCAGACATCGGAGTTTGCGGCGCCCGGCGCGCAGCTGCGCTGGGATCTCGGGGCTTCAACTACACAGGCCCCTGATCCCAGAGCATGTCCTGCAGGCATCCGTGGGAGCATAGGAACACCTCCGCAAGCCCGATGCTTTAACCCTTGATTGCGGCGGTGCGTTTACAGCATCACAATCAAAGGAATCCCCCCTGCTCTTAGGTGATCGAACGCCCTGACACCCTACAGACTCAGGGACCGGCTGCACATGTCAGCTCTGGGGAACCTACGTGGCCCCCAGGATTTGTCTGTGTAAGAAGCCAGTGATTAGGACCGCCTGTGTGCTGTGCCAAATCACTGCCTGTGAGTCAGACTGACACAAGATATAGCATGTATTAGCAATATATGAATATTGCTTTAATACATTACTAAGTGTAAAATAAAATTTTAAAAAAAATGTTAAACTAGTTCTCCCTTCATGGGAGTCAAAAAAAAGTTACAAAAAAAACATAAAAAGTGTGAAAAAAAAGAAATAAAAAAAAATAATAATAAAATAAAAAATAAATAATAATAAAAAATAAATGTACATAAATACACGCCATACAAAAAAACCTACACATTATTTGGTATCCACAACTACCTTTAATAACCTGTAAATTACTCTAACAAGTTATTGAAGTGTGAAATGTGAATGGTGTAAAAAAAAAATTAAAAAAACAAAAACAAATTTTTGTAACAAAATAAAAAAAAAATACTGGCAATAATTTATAAGTGTACTGAACAATTTCCATTATAAAAAGTACAACTTGTCCTCGAATAAAACGAGGCCTCATCCACGCGTCATTTGAAAAAATAAAAAAGTTACCACTGTTTAAACGCAATGAGGCCAAAACTAAAAATGTTCTGGTCATTAACATACTTTTCAGGTCGTTCGGCTTAAGGGGTTAAAGAATTAACATGTAAATTCTTTGTAGGCGCGGACATATTACGTGTCGATAATACTCGTGTAAAATCAGCATTGTCTGAATGACGAACCTGATTTTACATACAATGTAAAACACTTTAGGTATGTTCACACAGCGTGTTGGGTCCGTGCGAGCATTCGTTCTGAGATGCGTGTGATTTTACATTGCTTTTACTTTGAAACATGCATCGGCATTCAGACGAGTGATCACTGATGCATCTCATTGTGTCTTTCGGATCCGTTCCAAGAACTTACATGTCAATTCTTGGTCTGAAAGATGCCAGCAGGATCCCTATATTTAAAACTAAAGGGTCGCAATCCAGCTACATCAAACACCCCACGTTGAAAAAAAAAAAAAAAACACGCGAGCTTTTGAGTTGGATATAACAGTGTTGGAACCGAGATCGTCGCTGCATATTTTTATGGATGCGATTTTTTGGATCCCAAAAGACGGATCCACTCGGAATCCAAAAACGCCGAGGAGAACAACCCTTACCAGTCACTTTATGCAGGCTGATTCTCGACACGGAATCCGCACACAGAATCAGCGTCCAAACCCACCGAGTGAATGTCCCCTTAGAGATAAAGGGCGGCATGTATGAAATTTGGTGTTTATACGACAAATAATCATGTCATCAGTGATAGCAATAGAATACGCCCTGATTTATGAACTCTCTCTACAGTGTGTCATAAAATCAGGCACATTTCAGCGCAAACACGACATTTCTGGCTCAGTAATTCACTCTGAAAGTGGTATACCTTTGCTCCGAGCTGTAAAAGCCCTAGAAATGCCGTAACTGATAAGCATAAACTATAGCTTCGTACGTTCTAGTGCGCCCCCACCTCCCCGCACTGCCCCCCGAAATCAGCAACATACAAAGTGGCCGCTTTTGCGCTCTGTAATGCACTGGTATACTGGCGTAGCCGGAGGGTTTTCAAGTATTGCATGACCGGGGCTGCGCCTTGATGTCGGCTGAAAATACGCCAGACTTCTGACGCAGCCCCGTTCATACATGTCCCCCAAAAAGTCTGCTCAGAAGTGAGCTCCGATCATGATGACATCACTTCCTGCTCTCTAATTTATCTTGTGTGCACTCAGAGCAGATAAAATCTCTTCCCTCAGACCCAAGGCAATATCAAAAGACCTAAATGTAATTATACAAAAGTCTCCATTACTTGTTCCCTAACACGATTGAAAGCTAATCTTTGTATGAGAAAACTCCGTTAAAGATAGTTGATCCCAACCTTGTGACATCCTTAAGAATAATCAATCTAGAAACAATTACCTACCGTCTCTCCATCAAAGAAGCGTTGTAATATCATTTTTGTTTTTGCGTCTAAATCCTAATTTCCGATATGCTACTCTTTATGCCCCAACTTTCTTGGCTAAATAAACCCCTTTACAAATGGCAAACACAAGAAGACTTTACTTCTCTATGAAATATGATCAGACTTTTGTGGAGATCGGAGAAAACCGAGACAATATTCCAAAGAACATCATGTACTAGGAACTCTAGGTTGTGGAAACAAGATTGTATAACAACAAATATAGAGATATCTAAGGAAAGATTGACATTGTCCCTATACCCTGATTAACCCTGAAATTAAACACTCCCCCCTGAAAATAAGACACAGTGGCATTCTTTTATTTAAATCAGTTTACAATAGAGTTTGGCTGCTTATGCTGATATTTGAGATAACTACAATAAAACACTACACTACACTACACTACAAAATATTACTACATTTGCAGTTTTTGTCAACAATAAAAAGTGGAATATTTGATCATAATAAGATAATACAGCCCCGAAAAATAAGTGTTACTCAATCTTTACGGAGCAAAAATAAGTATAAGACACAGTCCTTAATTGTCGGGGAAACAGGGTAACTGCCAAACAACTGAATAGATATTTGGCGAAACCTATGCACCTGTTGGAGAAAACATATTCACAAGCCCTGAAACGTTTTTTATTTGTATACATTTCAACACTAACCTGCACGCGGGGATTATGAATCACGTCGGAAATATTGGTTTAGTTAAAAGACAAGTATGGTAACATAGCAACAATTAAGCCAAACTTTATTACTAGAGCATGCACAGACATAGCGAAGCAACTGAATTTTCATCAATAGGGTATTCTTGCACCGTCGTTGATTAGCTGTAATTATATAGGCCAAAGCGACAATGAATTACTTACCATATACAGCTCTGGCAAAAAATAAAGTAGACCACTGCAGAATTTCCCATTTCTCTTATTATTCTCGTTCAATGTTATGTATTTTTTGAGAAAAATAGTACATTGTTTATTTTATTCAAATAAACTACTGACAACATGTACTCCAAATTCAAAGAAATTTTTTTTTTAATTATTTTGCAGTGAATGAAGAAATCTTCAAAATAAAAAAAAAGGAATCCCGCTGTCAACCCCAAATATGCCCAAAGAAAACAAGTTCATATATTATAGTGGAAACAATAAAGACTAATGACTTAAGTCAGGAAGAGTACAGAATCAATATTATGGTGCGAATAACCATGATTTTTTCATTCAAATTCTTTTGGTGCCTATTTCTAGCACATGTTTTGCCATCCAGCATTGTCCTATTTGCAAGAGTGTATTGTGAAGACCACAGCAGTGTTTTATATACTTTCCTTCATTAAATAAGATTGGGTTCAGGTGATCACCTAATCAGAAAAAAAAAAGCACATTTAAGTAGAATGAGGTGGACTTTTGTTTGAAAATTTCACACGACACTGAATTTGAATGGCTGACAGACCAAGTAAGATGCTGATATTTTCAAAACTGGAGGCAGTATAGTGTCTCTATAAGTTTTTTCCAGAGCCTGTTTTTTGCTGGTTCTGAATTTACTCTTTTCAAAATACAGCAGTGTTATATTTCCTCCTTGTTCACAGATGGTTTCCTACATTACCGACCACCTCTGTGGTCCATAACCTAAGTAACTATCTGTAAACAAGCAGGGTAGATAACCTGTTGTATCTAATAAAGAAGGCAAAATCAAAATAGAAAAAATAGAAATGTGTTTGGTAACAAATTTGTTATTTCCCCTTTCCTACATGTTTATCAGATAATTAATAGTGTATAGAATACCCTTTTAAGTTAAATTTACTTTAATATCACATAAATATACCATGTTTTCTAAGCTTTGGCTTGGAAGTTACTAGAAAGCAGTAGTAGTTTTTTATGAAGATGTAATAAAATAAACTTCTGCTTTTCAGGTGACTGGAAAGACAAAGCTCTTTAAGAAGTAGAGATAAGGAGACTCAGTTTAAATCTGGTTAGGATTTTCGACAATTAATATCCTTCAACTTTAATTGTCAAGAAGTTTTCAATATTTGAATGAAAATGTTACAGGGTCCATAATAAAAATAGGAAGTGCGTTATACACATACCAGTCACATTAATTAAGACCCTCTTTCGACATTGAGTAGCATGTAGCTTATGAGAGAAGGTCCACAGTGTGGGGAGCTGGCTTGGTACAATATAAGTGTTCTTGGATAGACTGTCTGCACCCAAACAGTTGCCAAACAAATTGAACTTTTGCCTTTCCAGGCTCCATATCTTTCTACCCACTACAGCTTTGAATGGGAGACATCCCATCATTTTATAGACAATCATCTTTGGCTACTCATAGCTAAATTTCACTTGGCAAACTGTTTTAACAAATGCTAGTATGCCAGCTATCTTGTCATGAGTAACTGGCATTGTTACTGTTTTGCTCCTGATGGTGGAACAATCTTTTTCTTCCTTCTCTAGTACAAATTGCAAACTGATCCCACAGTCCCCTAATAGCTTAGCTGTTATTAGTTAGATTTTCCAAGCAAAAGGTCACTGGTTTGAATCAGGAGAAGCCATGAAAAGAAGATTTCCCAGAAAAAAAGCATCATACAGCCTTTGATTACCATCTCTCGGCTAAGAAAATTGCCCAAACTGCCTTAATAAGGAGTGGCTATGACAGCTGAAAAAATTAATGAAAAATAAGTCTATCCATTCATTCCAAAGCCAATAGGTGGACTTCCCAGGTAAAAATATCAGAGACAACAAGTCACTCATCACAAAATCCATAAGCACCATGTGACACCACATTACACAAGTCTGGAATAGTGGCCCCAAAAAAAGTGAAGAAGCCTTCGACTTCAATATTCAAATTTGAATCTTTGAGTTTACAGAAAAGTAATGAAAAGGTGACGTAGAATATGGAAACCGGGTACACTGAGAGCGATGAGACAAAAATCAATAATCTGTGGCTCTGATAGGTGCAAATTGGCTCTGGAAGAGTGATGGGGAAAAAAGGGCTGATGGATTGAGAATTGAAGGAACTGACAAGTTTCGGGGGAGGAAAGCCTGATGATATTGGGGGTTGTTACACAGGCCAAAGGCATTGGATACTTTGACCCAGGACCGATGTCGAGACATATCTTGGTCACGACAGCCTGATCCTTATCAAGAGCCCAGGAATGATCAGGCAGTGTTTAAAAGTCCAAAAGTGGATTTACAAGTATGAGCAAAAAGATAAAATTTGAACTTTAGATTTTTAGGAGCAAAAACAGAACAAGCAGATACCATGACAAAATCTGCAGACTACGCATATGCTAAATATGTACAAGTGAAACTGGATTTGTGATAAGATAGCCAAAATAATTGTCTATTAAAATTAGGTAGTGTCTCATGAACAAAGCTGTATTGGATGGTGAGATATAGGGCCTGAAGTCACAAGTTTCAAAACATGTTACCCTTTTTGCTTGACATTGTATCAATCTTATGCTCTCGTGGGTTAAAAGGGAAATTTTAGCAAGTTTTTTAAAAAGGTGATGAATTATTGAGTTTCGGGCCCTAAAGGTGGCAGTATTTCTGAAACAGCTGACAGTTTTGTGAACTGTTCAGTGCTCTATGGTGAGAAGAGATATTGTGATTGGACAAATGAACTAAATGTTGAAAAAATGACGTGGAAGACTGCAAAAGCATCACATGCTATGGAAAAGAGAGAGGTGATTTCCGCCTATGAAATGTGCAGTGGAAATCTAACTGACACGCTACAGTGGAAAAAGCTCCACTGCTTACAGTAAAACCCGTCGACTACCAGAAATATTTTTAAAACAACAGTTAATGAATCTGGGCTATGTTCACGACAGCTTATTGCGGGGCGTAATTACGCCCCGCAATTACGCGTGTGACTGGGGGCGGAGCGGGGGGCCGGCACCTCGCCGGCCCTAAGTACTATGATTACTTGCGCGCGTATACGCCGCTGAGAAAATGACCTGTCACTATCTCCTCCCACAGGCGTATTGTGCGAGCAGGGAGAGGAACGTAATCCATAGTTCTCTATGAGAACTGTGGATTACCTGGAATGACTTGGGAACGTATTCCATTGGGACTATTCGGCGCGTAATTACGGACTGAAATACGTCCCATATTAAGCCGTGTGAACATAGCCATACTGTGTATGGTGGCCTTCGAAAGAAACTGGTGGTCAGTGCACCTCAACCAGAAAAGGCTTAAATTTCACTGCAGTATCGACATCGACCTCTGCAGATTGGCAAAGGCTGTTCCTGCCGATTTTTGCTTCATAGAACAAATGACCTTGCGTACAAGGTGTGAAACAACAGGGTAAAAAACATGGGCCTGAAGCGCCGGCGGTCTCTGTATGTGCGTCCGCAGCTGCGGGCTTCTGCGGAGCAGAGAGCGAGCGCTCCCTTGCTCCGTCAGACATGACGACCTGAAACAGCGGGGCCGCCGGGTCCCTCATCAGCGCGAGGTACCCGCCACGGGCCCGTGCGGCTCAGCTGTCAGCGACGCGAGAAAGTGATGTCCATCGCAACGCTGCCCCTCCTCGGGCGCACAGCCCTCATAATCAGTGCGCTTGGAGACTGCCCAGAGAACGCGCGGCTGTAAGAAGAGGACAGAAGAGGAGCGCGCGGCCGGGAAGCAGGTAAGGTAAGTATTAATGTTGTTATTTTTACCTGAGAGTGCCCCTATATATCCCTGCCTGAGTCCCCCTATATAGCCCTGCCTGAGAGCCCCTATATATCCCTGCCTGAGTGCCCCTATATAGCCCTGCCTGAGTGCCCCTATATAGCCCTGCCTGAGTGCCCCTATATAGCCCTGCCTGAGCCCGCTATAAGCCCTCCTGAGCCCCTATATCTATATGCCTGCCTAAGCCCCTATATACTCCTGCCTGAGCCCCTATAATCTATATTCCTTGTCTGAGCCCCAATAACCACAAAAAAACGATAAAAAAAAAGACGGGGTGGCGCCGCTGCCCTACCCTTATAGACCCCTGCTTGAGCCCCATATCTATAGCCTGCCTTGGGCCCCTATAATAGCCTGCCTGCGACCCCTATATCTATAAGCCGTGCCTGAGCCCCAATATACCCCCTGCCTGAGCCCCTATATCTATATGCCTGCCTAAGCCCCCTATATACACCTGCCTGAGCCCCTATATCTATATGCCTGTCTGAGCCCCTACAAACCCTGCTTGAAGCCCCTATATCTACTATGCCCTGCGCTGAGCCCCTATATCATATGCCTACCTGAGCTCTAATACACCTACCAGAAGCCCCTAAATCTATATCCTAGCCTGATCCCCCTATTCTCAATATGCTGCCTTAGCCCTATATACACCTGCCTGAAGCCCTAATATCTATAATGCCTGCCTGATCCCCCCATCTCTATATGTCTCCTGTGTGCCCATATATACACTGCCTGAGTGCCCCTATATTTATATACCTGCCCGTTCCTAAGAGACATATATTAATATATAATAAATATACACACACATATAAATATATATAAATATATATCACCACAAGTCTGACTGAGAGGGCATAATCTGTATACCTGCCTACTGATGGGGACCCTAATAGACTCCTATATGGAGAGTGCATATCTATATACCTGTCTAGGGGGCTATATACCTATAATTACAGGAGTTTCTGAGGAATGTAGGATTCTAAGATTAATTTTTATTTTGGGGGGTGGTCCAAATCCTCAGGGACGAGTATTGCTTGGAAGAAATCAGCAAGAAGTGTGAACCAAGGAGAAGAAAAGGGAAGTGAACGACGCTGAACAGAAAATGAACGTCTCCCCGGTGATCACAAAATGTAACTTGGCAGTGTAATCACATATATTTCTGCAGAGCGTCTACATACAACTAGTATCTACCACTATAAAGGACCCTGGTATGGCGGTGGTATATGCAATCAGAGCCTGGATGAACAGCTGATAGATCACATGTGGGGGTCCGCGTTTGGTCAGGGTCTGGCAGGAATATTTGAACCTTAAAGTAGTAATAGTTTAGGGTCTTTGGTTTTTGTAGATTGTTTTTAGTAACAATCAGTCTCCCGGCAAGATTTTGCTTCCATGTATCAGTGGATTAAATTTAGTGACTTTTTATTTGGGGGTATTGCACTGCCCATACAAAAAAGGGCGTTTTTGAAAAAGAAAATTTGTCGGGCCAAATTTTTTAAAATTGTGAAATGACTGCTGAGAGGGGCAAAACCCTTTTGGGGAATATACAGAAAATTATTGACGGGCCCCGGGCCAGGGCGGAGGACCGGGGCGCAGGGGCGAGAGGAATTGGGGGGGGGTGAAATTTTTTGGGGGGAAGCGAGGGGGGGGGGGGCGCCTTTGGCTGTAACCGCCTGGGGCCCCCAAAAAATCCCTTGCCCCGGGCCCCTGTCTGTGGGACCACCTCTATCAATGCGTTTGCTCTATGGATCTTCACAGCCGTTAAGCTGATCTCCGTGCTTCACATGGTGGTTACTTTTTGATATTAGCCAAATGGTCATTTAATTTTGTACCAAATTTATATTACCCAAATGTTTTTTTATATTATGATTTTGGGGGGGTCCCCCCCCCCATTGTAGTAAATCCTTAAAAAATAAAATCCCTTTTAAACAAACCGGGGGGGTATACACAGCCTTTAGGGAAAATGTGTGAGCTCTGCAGACAGGAATATCTTGCATGGTGTATCACTCAGCACTTATTAAACCACTGTTTAACCTTCTGTATATAGTCATCATTACGTACACTGGAGATCATTATGTAGTACTCATATACTAGAAGACTGTATACGGAAGAATGATGATAATATGTGTAACAGTAGAAAGAGACAATTCCAACACTGAAGACAACTGTATAGACTGGTTTCTATTCTAAACCGAATGGAGGCTCCATGTGGGCAACCCGTGGAATTACATGTGAGAAGCATTGCCTATCTGACCACACTGTTAGCTGCGGTCTCCAACCTGACTTTTCATACAGCTAGCACTCCCAACATGCTCAGAGCTGTGTGGGATTCACAGTCTTGAAAAGGGATATTAGATCTATAATTTTATGTCCGGTTGCTTTTTTGCAGGAATGGCTTTATCTCTGACTGATGGCATCATCTAAAGTGTATTATCTTTATATATACAGCTATATTTATGTTATGCAAAAGATAATACACTATATATGTGTGAACACCTATATATATAGAGAGCAAGAGAGAGCTGTGTGTATATATACATAACGTACAAGTATGTACGGGGCCTGCGCCGAAGTCTGCAACTTTTCTAGGCCGAAAGCTGCGAAGCCCTGTTCGCTATATTTTTAATTAGGCGCACTCCAAAATTAGGCGCATTATGAGGTGCAAGCAGCACTTTGTAATGTGCCTGAGATCAGGGGGCGTGCTCGTGGTGTGTGGCACTACAACCGTATGAAGCAAATCCAGGCACATTAATGGTGGATCAGGTAGAGCACTTAAAAGTGGTTTACCGGTAGTCCAGAAGTGTCGCCTTTGTAGCTAGAAAGCAATAAATCTATGACCCGCAGTTAGAACATTGTTCATAGAATTCAGCAACATTCTACGCTACTAATGCGTAAAATACGTACATGTCGCCCATAATTATTTATCTTAGAGGGCTATTAATTCAATTGCACTGTACAAGCCAAGAGGTTCAGGGGTTTAGGTACATAAATGATAAATATAATACAACTGCAATAACAAAAGTGAAAACTGATGACTCAGAAAGAGGACCCTGCCGCTAGAGCTTGTAACCTAAAAATATAATAGTAAAGAGGAGCAAGAGATAAGAGATAAGTAAGTAATATATATATATAATATGAGAAAAAGAGAGATGTAATAATATATATACATACATATATAAAATATATACATAGCAGAAAATGTACAACTGTATCATTCTCATCTCTCCCAAAAGCAAGCAGTAGAGTATAGGAGGCATGTATCCATTCATTCACATAGCTTAGGGTGAGCCTCTAAAATAAAACCTCCACCGGTGGGTCCAGTCCAACACTTTTCCTACTACCTCCTTTTATTCTTGACTGTTATATCATTATTAATATATTGTTCTTCTATCCCCCTTGTGCCCTTTTAGCCAAGTTTACGCCACTTATTCTATTCACATCATACTGTTCGAAGACAGCAAGTCCTAATGAACCCAATGCCTCTCCGCCGTTTTCTGAGTCATGATAGTAGCACTGAATGGATATATTACCAATGAGTCCGTAACTGCAGCGTTCACCTTTCCCATCATCCGTCAACTCAGGTCACCATTCCTTTGCCAGAACTTCCAGTAAGACCTGAACCTCGCCTGTAAATCGAGACCCTCAAACCACGTCCGTAAAGAGTAAGTCAAAATGTTTCATTGTGTTTTTTTTTAGTAGGTGTTTATGAAATATTTTGTTTCGTTTAATAATTTACAATGGGGGCAATGAACTGTAGGAACATTCCATAGAGCATTCCAGAATCATGCAGGAGCATCTTTAATTCACCATACAAATGATACATTCACTCTCAAAGCCTTAAATGGGTGTCCCAGTTTAATTCTGAGCGCCAGCTTGTAGCTCCTATGACCGGCCTCAGAGAGTGTGGACATGCCCTCAAGACTAAACTTGTAAGATGGGATGACCTCTTTAAATATGCCACCTGGAAATGTTTTTGCCTGTGCACCTCAGGAAGGCTCTTGTGCATACCTTTCTGTAAGTACAAGTGCCACTCATGAATTGCCTGCCATCATGATTTCCTCTCCCTCTGATATGTTCCGCATAATACACGCCTACATTGTCCATTTTTACCTCTGCTTGCTGGAGACAGCCAGTTTGTAAAGTCTTTTCACATTGTACTTTCTCTGCTTGTAGTCCTACATAAGGCATCAAATCATATATCAGTGACCCTAGAACTTCTGTCTCCTACTCCGCACCACAGAGTATTCGGTTAATTGCTGTTAATACAGCTTTCACCCTTCCTCCTGTACTTCCTACGGTAAATTTCTCGCTGTCAGATGGCGACAAGGGAGAGCAGTAGTATCTCAATAACTACACAGGATACACATCTGAAGCTGCATCTCAATGGATACACAGGAGATTGTGCACACTGCAATACATAAATAGTATAAAGAGTCAGTGGATGGAGCCTGAATCATAGCTTGCAGCCAATTATTGTAGGTACTTGCCTACTTTATCACATTACTCTTGTTCTCTTAGTCAAGTTAGAAATTGTATCTTTAGCAGTGATCTATACATAGGAACAAGGATGGCACAGCTGGTTGGGTGGAGAGAGTCCCATGAGCCTGACATAAGGGATTTACAGTGTAATAAAATAATCCAATTTTCACAGTTAGGACACAACACAGGAGATAATATCTACTGCCCACACAGGAGGGCATACGACTGGACTAGAGGATCACATGACACATGCTATAATTGAGGGTTCAAAACTATTGGATACAAAAGGGATGGAGTAAAACAAATTATGCCTGTAGTATATTGAAGAGTGCTCTCCTTCACATGCTCAGTACGTATCATTAGCCTTTAGTAGCCATCACCAATACATTTTATGGCCATGAAAATAGTAAAAAACCCAAACTTGCAGTTCAAACAGATTATTGATTCCTGCTTATGTAAAACAGACAAAAATACAGGGGCTTATATGTGTCTTAGTTTTATAGACCATTGGGCGACATCATGCAATATTGGCATGTGACGACCAAATTTACATGCGCATAATAATGGCACAGGCAATGCGCCTATTTATAACCTGCTCTACAGTGGGCTCAAAATTCAGGCCATTCTAGTACTAGTGCGACATTTCGGCTCAGGTAAAACCACATTTGGAAAGTGGGATACTTGTATCCAGCTGTAATGCCCCAGAAAAGCCGTAGTGAAGTTACAAATGATGCCAGGCTTCCGCTATGTTCTAGACGCCCCACCTCCCGCACGCCCCTGAGATCGTGCGCAATACAAAGCGCCACAGGTGCTTATATAATGCGCCCGAGAAATGGCTGTGTGGGAGATTTAAAAATGTAGTGAACGGGCGTGCCTGATATTGGCCTGAAAAAAATACCACATATTTAGTACAGCCCCAATCATACATGTCGCCTTATACTCTCTTACCTACACACACAATTTTTTTATACACATAGGGCACATTGTTGATTTTTGTGCCTAGGCGCCAATTTTATTGTGGTGCATTAGTTGCATAGAATGCGCCTGAATCAATGAACCTTTTCTAATGTGGGTCCATAATTTGGCCTTTCTAGCTCCAAAAACGACAGATCAGGCCCAGGTAAACAACTTTAAATTGGTCTACCTGTTTCAGCAGTAATGGCTCCTGGCTTAGCCGTACTAAAGTCGTAAATGGTGTAGAATACTACAGTTGTGGTGCGACACGCCTCCAGCACGCCCCCGACATCTAAGTCGCAATTACAAAGGTCCTCAGGCGCCCGATAATGCGCCTAATTTGGAGTGCGCCAGATTATACAACTAGCGCACAGGCTTCACAATTTTTTGGGCTTAAAGGACACCAGAATACTGGGCCGCAGCCCCGTACTACATGTCGCCCATAATCTGCGTGAAATAAACCATTTTTTTTTTCTTATTTTTTTCCACTCCATCAATTAACAAATAATATTAACTATTAAACTCCCATTACCACCAAAATCCTGTAAATTTTCTACTGTGTGAACAAACGCTAAAAAACCATGGACATCTTTAGTATCTTTGTAACCGGTTAGAACCTGTACAATACAGTAAAGTATATTATTACACAATTGCTTTTTTTTCTAGGGTTTAACCTTTAACAAAGTGTCATATATACTAAACACATGCATATGTGTAGGCAAAATGGCACCTAAAAAAACTGCAAGATTGACTTGCAAAAAAAACAAGACCTCAACATAGACTATGTGAACAAAAAAAGTTTAGGGCATGTCCCCCACGGCATCTGGTTTGTGAGCCGTTTTTAAGACGGTTTGTGGTTTTGCAAACCGTCTGAAAAACTGGCCGCAAACGAACACAACGGGCTGCAGCAGTCCCCGCCCGAAGAACATTGAACATGTCCATTCTTCCCGTCCGGTTTTCGGACAGAATATGAGCATGTGAATGGGAAGGTGGAGGCTTTTCTCCGCCCTCATCGCGGGGAAAGCCACCCCCTCCCCCCTCCCCCACGTGCCCATGGTGACGGCACACAAACCGTACAAATAACCGGTTCAGATAAACCACCGGTAATTTCTCTTCTGCCGTGTAAACGTCCCCTTATCAGTTGTTAAGCTAGTGAAGTGAGTAGGAGAGCTGGAGACTGAGGCTTGATCACAGCTGAACAGTGGGGAAGTCAAAAAAATGGCTTATGTAATTACTTACATCAAAATAATACTAACTTGATGTAAAGTATAAAATTCCCTTGCTTTGAATGCTGGTCTAGTCGGATCGCCACACAGGGTCAGAAGTTCAATTATTGCTTTATTGTGGCAGGATGAGTTTCATTGTCAATAGTTTTCTACTTACTTCTGAGTCAAAAAGGGTCATCAATGTTCTGAAACAATACAATGCTTCTCTCTATTTTTCACAATTTTTTTCCCCACCTGGGTTGGTGTGTTTTTATTCACCGTAACAAACCTTGTGTAGCTATTTGAGCAACCACATTTCTTTCAGTTAATGGATTACATTGCAAGGTTTTCACAAACATGCCTACTCTCTCCTTCAGGGAGAATGATTTTTGTAGTGTTCTAAAATATAATTTACACAGAAAAAAACACACACAAAAACATACAAAAATTGTAATAAAACATTACTGGTGTATAGTATACAAGGTAGACAAAATAAGTTAGGCATGAGGATTCGACCTGAAGGAGTTGCATGTTGACCCAAATCATTATCATAGAAAATTATTTGTTTGAAAATTTTGATGGAAGTTTCTGATGATGGAAGAAAATTTCAAATGAGTTTGTGGTTTGTGGCCCTTCGGGTAGATTTTATATTTAATGTAACAATTAAGAATCATTTTTATTATACCATAACTTAACCGAAAAATTGGTGTCCTATAGTGCGCCCCCCACCCCTGGACCTGCGTAATCTCTCTACAATCCGAGAACATACGACAGTGACCAAACATGGACAGTTCCTTAGTAAGTAATCAGTTGTTTTTGTGTAAATTGTCTCTACAGGAGCTCACCTTCTAAGAACACTTGGCAACTTGAGGTCTACTTTACTGCTGACCATCAATGACTTATAAAACGCAATTACTAATTAGAAAATATAAGTACTAACATTATATTAAAATATGCTTATAAAAACTCCCACATAAATTAAGTACTGGCTCAGAAAGGGGAATAACTTTACTTTGGGATAGGGACACCATCAAGGTGTTGTAGGATTTAAAGACTGCCCTTTTGCATTCTCACGGCTAGTGCGTTCATTTTAATCACTACTACCTACTACAAGGCCATATTCACGATGCTTGCAAACCGAGCCCATTGTTTCCATATTCTGGATCGAACCACAAGACTAAATGTAAAACCAGACTATTATTTTTATGGCGTATTATTTTGGTTGTAGTATTAAGTGGGCTTTTAAATGAGTACTAAGTCATCACAGAAGGAAAAATCTCTCTAAAATGATGCACAAAAAGTCCACCAGACAGTTTGCTGTTAACAACCCAGACTAAGACATGGATACTGGAACCATGTCCTGTGGTGTCCTGATGAGAACCAAGATAAACTTACCTGTTCAGATGTGTTCATGCATGTGTGGGTACCAACCAAGTGAGGATACAAAGACAAAGTGTGTCTTGCCTACATCAAGCATCGTGGTAAGTGTCCCATGGAGTTAGGCTGCATGAAAGCTCTCGTTGTCTCCATGAAAGCACGAACATCTATTGTGACATGCTGAAAACAATCATGATCCCCTCCCTTCTAGGCCACATGGCAGTATTCCAACATAAGACAAACCCACAACTCCACCTCCAAGATCACCACTGCCTTGTTAAAGAAAATGAGATTAAATGCTTAGTGGCCAAGCATGTCTACAGAACCAAACCCTATTGAGCAGCTGTGGGAGTATCCTCAAACCGAAGTGGATGAGCGCAATTCTCTAACATCCACCTGCTCTGTGATGTCATCATAGAGGAGTGGAAGAGGATTCCAGTGGCTACAACCCGTGAAGCTCTAGTGAACTCCATGCCCAAGAGAGTTAAGGCAGTGCTAGAAAATAATGGTGGGCACACAAAATATGACACTTTGGGCACATTTTGTCCATTGTTCACTTATGGTGTACTCACTTTGTTGCCAGTGTTTAGACCTTGAAGTGTTTGTTATTTTGAGAGCACCCCAGAATTTACAGCAGTTATACAAGCCGTACACTGACAACTTTACATTCTATCAAACGTGTCATATTTTTCAGTGTTTCCCCTGAAAAACAATACGTGACTTACAAAAATGGAAGTGTACTCACTTTTGTGCGATACTAGTTGCACCTTGTTCCATTCCCAGCCTATACGAAACTACCGAAGGGATTCTTTAGGATACGTAAAATAGATATGATTGACCTCACATATCCTTTTACATAGTATTCAAATTTATCACATTTAAAGGAGTTTTGCCATGATCTAATTTAACTGGGGAATCCTTCAAAATAGCATTTAATCACTTTTCTAAATATATATGATAATAAAAGTTGAAGCCTGGAATCTACAGCCTGCCTTACATGCCCTTACATACAGTATTACATATAGCAGTTTTTTCCTGACAGTTTAACATTAAGACCAAGGACCACTGACAGGACTGATCGCTTGCTTTTTGCAACTCTTATCTGATGGCAGGGAAACATGAATAGCTTTGATGTGCGCAGGATGGGGAGAAAAGATCCTGTGTCTGGAGTAGAAGGGAGTGAGGGAGGCGGCGGAGCGTGTGTAATGTAGTTATCTAGTAAACATGTGCAATAAGTCCCTGTGATCCCCTGTCTCGCGTGCGCGCGGAGCCGGCGGCCCCCCCCCAATGCGAGAGCAGTGAGTTGGAACAAATAAAGGAGAGCGGCTGTGCAGCTGATGTAGGTGGCGTGTATCTTCGCTCCAGTGCAGCGAGAGAGTGGCAGTTATCCCCCGTAGTTGTTAGGCCAAACAATGTTGAGACCAAGCGTACAGAGACTGAATATCAGAGCGATGCATGGGGTGGTGCAATGACGATACAAGGAGTACATGTTTTTTTAAACACAGAAACACAACCCCCTTTTTTCCAGGCCTCAGTGGGGTCAGCATCACTCTTGAAATTAAGAACTCACGGTCTTGGCAAATCCCCCGTTGTGAGGGAGGCGCGGTGCGGGGCGGTCTATAAGTCCTTGAGTTGCCCAGTATCTTGTTATTAAGTCAATTTCCTTGGCCTGTTTGACAGTTATCGAGCGCCAAGGTATGAGCGATTTGGAAGATTGAGCGTATGCAGGATTCTGTCACAAATGACGTGGACAAAGGTAGAGGTGGGTCCCGTTGCTGTGTCTATTTTTTTCCGCTAGTTCGGATTGTGAAATCCCACGGACTCCATAGAGTCAATGGGTTTGGTCCATGAAGACAGGATGTCGGTGCAGCATTTGTGGATCTGTAGTCCAAACAAAACCTGACCATAACTAGAACACTTATCAAGCATTTGAATAACACAACATATAGTATGATTCGCGCCATAGCCCATACTAGTGACTGTCTCTTGCAGAGAGTTGGGTCACTTACTATTACGCCTTATTCTTCTGAGGGAAGAACGAATGTTTATTCATGTTTTAGTGTTCTTTGATAAACATCATATTATGAATCTCTGCGAGTCAGTTTTCAGAACATCTCAAAACCTAAACTGGTGCAGCGAAAAGTGATCAGCTCAGTAAAACAGCCCCCCAGTGTCTTGTAAAGCAAATATGACTAAGGGGAAGGAGAAATAGGCTAAGTGATTGAATCAACCCAGCTTTGGATTAGAAGCAGAAGTAAATATTACAGAGACATCAGCTGCTCGGCAACATTTCTAACAGACGTAGTCCTGTCTTGCCGCTTGTCCGTGCAGGCGGGTACAATTCTTCGAAACTCATTTGTGTCTCAATGCTGGGCCTGTATACCATCTATACGCCTAGCTGGATGAAGACTGAAGCCCTTCTTGCCAGAGCTCACCTCCGCTTCCATAGTGTATTCTTACAGAAGCATCAAAAGAGGCGCATGTTTTTTGGACATTATGGTGCGCAATGTCAGGAGTTGGCTGTGTATCAAGCATCTGGACCAGGCTTGTCTGTGACCTCTTCCATGTTTTTCTTCCTATCAATCGGACCAGCGATTATCTCCCCAGAAAGTGAGCTTTGATTAGCTCACAAATTATCTTTGGTCCGAGTTCTGTCTCAGGTGAGAAGTATGAGGAGAGAGTCTTATAATGTCCTAATGTGTTAAAAATCTGTGTCGCACCGCCTCTGTTATATGCAGCAGCAGTCCTTCTTACTGATTTAACTGGTGGATACCATAGTAAAAAACAGAGTATGAGATAATATAATGACACATTTTTATCATATCCATCACATTTGAGAGTTCGACAGAATTGCACAAACTTTGTAATTCTTTGGTTGGTTGTTTGAAACTTCAATATGATTTGTGTCGTGGAAACACTCAGAAACGCATGGAGAAGAAGATCATTCAGGAGGGGGGGGGGGGACAAGTTTAACTAAGGACACCATGACAGAACTTGGATTGAGGCCCCACACATGCCAACACCACATTCAACAGAAACATTCAGAACAGTAATGCCTTAAAGAGAAACCTGTCACATAGTTTTTCCCCCCTGCTGATTGCGAGAACAAGCTTGTTCAGACATGCTGTATGTTCCAGGCGGCGTGTTGTCGGCCCTTATTCGTGTTAAGAATGCTGTAGATTTATGTGTATTAAATTGTGCTCAAATTCCTGCATTTTCAGCCAAAAGAGTCATTCGAAGATCCTTCAATGTCTGTTTTTTCAAACCCCCCCACCTGAGGCTACCCCACCCCACCTCAAATGACAAACCTATTACTTTTGAAAGTAGAAACATTGAATGAATGTGCAGTGGACGGAGCTAAGCCCGTGGTGGGCGGAGCTAACACCTACTCATGATAAATTTGAAGGTAAATCTCTAAAACAGCTGCATCTTACAGAGATAAGGGACAAGCCTGGGTAACAGCAGGTCTGACACTCAGGCAAGGGGGCACGAACCTAGTGACAGGTTGCCCTTTAAAGGCTGTGACATCTGATATGTCTGCCTTTTACAAAATACTTTTGTTCCCTATGATATATCAATTCTGGGAGCATCTTCCCTTATGGGAACTGTGCATGTGTTGTGCGCTCCTCTACTATTTCCTCCTAAAAATATAGTACTGAGCTTGTCAGCTGGTGGTAAACAGTTGTGGCTTGACTCCTGCAATTGTCCAATCAGGGCTGAGAGAGCGCAGTTTGTGGAGGCATGGGGCACTGTCAGGCAATACTGGGCATACTTCTGTTAGGGCCTTAATCACATTTAACAAATGGGACCTCTGAAATGGTGCAAAACAGAAACGTAAAGGGCAGTATTGCTTTGGCTGCAGTGGCGCCGTAAAATTACTCATACAGCCCTATTACATGGCGACAGCCCTTGAAAAGTGAAAATAGTAACACCCATTCTGAGTTCAATAATATATTTCTAGGGAGGAATAACAGAGAACAGCCACAGCAGTGCCCTAGGGAATCTACTTTGGGAAACTAATCAAACAACTGTCATCCAGATTGAAATCTACAGAGACCACAACAGCAAAAAAGACTTAGACCCACAGTGGTAAATACTCTGATGGACAGCACAAGATGACTGATTTATAATCTTAATAATGAATGGTCATATTTAACCACGATACCAATCATTTCCTGGTAAATTTACAGCATGCATCATATGGAGTTATGAGGCCGGGCTCACTGACTGAGCCTGCTCCATGCCCCACAGGTAAATGCTGTTAATGCTGGACCGTTGGACTAGCGGACAGATCAAAGTATCAACAAGCCTTAAAACAATCAATTGCCACATGTAAATGCGTCCATGACTTTCTATGTGATTAGCAATCCGCTGCCCAATCGCTGCATCCCCCTTCGCACCCAACAAATCACAAGGTGCCAATTGTTGATTTGGAATTAGCTAGTAAAGCACCTCATTGCTGAATCTCACTATTCCTGAGTACACCTGCTGTAAATAGTATGAGTCATATTGACACTGTTCAGCAATATATACTATTGCAGAACAGTGGGCAAGTGATTGCACCCCGAGTGTCAATTAATCCTAGAGAGTCACTAAAGGGTAAAATAAAATTTTTGAGATGTTAGGATGTAACATCTGTTTACCCTTAGTCCGTTGGTGCACACATATTGAGGATTTCTGATAAGACGATAGACTGACAGGAGTCTAAACACACTACAGACTGTTGTTCAGTAAATTAAATAAAAAAGGAATCAATACTCCCACTCTATACAGGTGAAAACTTTCTAATTTAAGAGGAAAGACACCCTATCTTTAGGAGATAGTATGAACCTCCACCAGTCCTTGTCCTGGAAGACAGGAAAAAAACACACGGGGTGGATCAGGAATCTGATATCTATAACATACTCAATATATTTAAATGTTACATCTGTCCATCATGCTGCAAAGTGCAACATCACCACTAAACGCTGCTGCAGGACGAAAGTGAAAAAAAGTTTTAAAATACAAAAAAGTTCCATAACACCCTTTTGCTATTTTTCAAATAAAATAATAAAGAAAAAAAGTTAAGCCATAATTGTTATCACAGTTTCCATAAAATATTATTTTAATAAAATATTAACATTATTAATCACATTGAGAACAAAAATAACCATATCCAAAATTGAGATGAGGGCTTCTATGAGAGCTATGAATTACGTAATGCACGCGCAATTACGCTTTAAAATAACCCGTGTGAAATACCCAAAGGGCGCATTACGGAACTTAGGCGCATTAAAAAACGTGCCTAACATGTATAAAGGCTGTAGAGAGAAAAGTCATTAGAATAGCATGTCAGTGAATAGAAACTATGGAACTGATTTTGCTTGGTAAACCCAAAGATCCCAGCAACCTATGGTGTGCTGGCTCTTAGTGTATGTAGAATAAAGGGGGAGAGCAAGCAAAAATACTTTTCATTTAATGTAGTAAAAATTAAAAAATGTAAAAATCTGAACAACATCATCAGTGGTTTTTAATGTAAAATTAGTTTTAGATTCTTTTAATTTTAAATACATTTTATAGGAATATTTTTATTTTTTTGGGGATATTATATATTTTTTTATTAATTTTATATTATAAAATTTTTTATAAATTTAAATAATTTAATTTTTATAGTTTGATAATTAAATCAGAAATTACTTTTTATTATTGTACTGTGTAAGTTGAAAAATAAGGGACATTTTTTCCCTAATGGCAAATCTAGCTCCATTTCGACTCCTCAGGCTTAGGCAGAACACATTGAGATAGGTCTGCCTGTTCGAGCAGTAATGCACCTAGTTTGGCCGAACCACATTCATATATGTGTCTGATCTTACGAATGTGGTGTGACAAACCTCCTAACGCCCCCAAAACGCCCCCTCATGTTAGGCGCATTAGAAAGTGTTGAGTCTTACAAACAATGCGCCTAACACATACATTAGGTGCATTAGACATCGTAGCCGGCTCACTTTGGCGCATTTTACACCAGAAAAGGGTGAAAAATCCTATCATACGTGTCTCCCTTAATTTCAGAAATGATTGCATCTAAATCTCTTATGTGTGAATCCACCATAATGTGCCTAGATATGAGGAACTAGCTAGCAGCGAATACCACTGTATGACAGCACTTTACCAAATGCAGCATGGCCATCTGCATGTTCTGTACATTTGATTTTCACTGAATATGCATACCAAAATTAAAAAAAAATTTGGTTTTTTGGGTTTTTTTTTTCTGTATGGCCTAATTTTAAAAAACCTGCTGCCTTAAGAATTTACCTTTTTCTGCCTTTAAAATAGCTTTGAATCAAAAAAGTATTTATGTCAGGAAAGCTTTTAATTTTAAAAAAAATCTTTCAGTGGTTTTGAAAATGAAAACCCCGTATTTTTGTACCCCCTTTTTTACGATCAAATAGAGATTTTTGTTTTTTTAAATAAAATAAATGCCTGTAACAATACACCCTAAATAAAATGAAAAAGCTAGCCCTTACTTTAAAAATTTTTTCCATTTAAAAATAGGCATAGAGGCTCAAACCAGGGTAGAGGAAAATGTACCATTGCATTCTATTTTGAGGTTTTTAAAGGGGCCCCTGCTTTTCAGTGTTTTTAGCCAATATAGGGGCGTAGGCAAAAGGGTTTTTAAAAAAGCAATCAGGGAAAATTGAACATTTTGGGGGGCATGAAAGAAATCTTGGTCTTAAAACTTTTCTTGTTGCCCATGCAAACCAAAAAAAGGTTCCCCCTTTCCTTCCCTTTAAAAACTCTGAAAAAAATGAAAGGGGGAATCGTGATTGGTTGTACGGGGAAAAAAGGTTTAGACCAGAGAAAATTTTTTATAATGTCCCCCCCCCTTATGCCCTTTTGTTGGCTTTTTTGGGAAAGAAACATACAATGGGTTCCCAAAATGAAAAAAATTTGGAATTCCGGTGTCATACACCATGCCCAAGCCCCCATAACCCAAAGTGGGAAAACCCCCGCGTCATCTTTGAACAAACCCTGTTCAAATTGAGGTTTTTTTTTTTCACAAAATTTTTTTTTTTTTATATCAAACATGCCTAGGGCAACTTTCATAGGGGCCACATCTCACGTTTTCAATGGTAATTTACACCCGCTAATCAAAGTAGTGAGGGAAACCCCTTTTTAAACCCCCTTTACACCTTGGCCGATCCATACGTCCAAAGGGGTTTGGGGTTCACGGCCCCCTGGGGAGGATTCGTTTCCCAAAGGGCGCGGGGAACTCTAAGGCAAAGTTCCGGGGATCGGGGCGGGGTGTCAGGGTATATTACAGCTGACACCCCCAGCCCTTTGCCCCCCACCCCGGACGGGTCCCGGGGGGGGGGCGGTTTAAAACCCCCTTTAAATTTTCGCGCGATTGGGTCGCAAAAATTAAAAAGAGAAGCAGGGGGAGATCGTCCCCTGGCTCTGTCCCGGGGGCAACAGCGCACGGATCTGGGGGATCCCTGCCCGCTCCTTCCTCCCTAAAAGAAAAACCCGGGGGCAGAGATTTCCTTCCCGGGGTTTTCTTTTGACGGGCACGACGCCCGGCCGTTTCCCCAGGGGGATGACCCGGCATCGGGACTGACAGTTTTTCCAAAACCAGTCAAAAGCAACCCAAAAATGACTGATTCCTATTTAATGAGAGATCTAAAAAATCTCTCATTCAAATCCCCTATGGGGGAAAAGGGGAAAAAAAAAAACGTGGGGGAAAATTAAAAAAAAAATGAAAAAAAAAAAGTAAAACACAAACACAAAAAAAAAATAAAAATAAAAGGGACAACCCCCCCTTTTCCCCTTTAAAACGGCAATCGCCCCCAAAAATGATCAAAAATTTAAAAAAATTACCCATATTTGGTTTTCGGGCCGGGGTGCTTTTAAAAGACCTGCCCTATAAAA
>JAODAL010043973.1:0-33325 GCA_025379985.1 Phyllomedusa bahiana
ACCCCCCAAAAACGCTATGACCGAAAAGCCAGCCCATAATAATCATCTAGCAGTCATTCTAGATACATGTGTCAGCAACGTATGTCTACTGACACCAAATAGCTGGCTTCCCCCACCGAGACCAGGTCCTCGGTGGTGCATTGGCAGCAGGATACCTGCTGTACTCCCCCTACTGGCAGAGATCTGTGACCATCTAAGATTGCTCTGCCACAGTATATATAGGAAAGTAAAGTTGTAGGTGCCCCACCAAAAAAAAAATCGCCAAAGATCTGCATGGACATTCGGCACCCAATTAAATTTTTGGGGAAATACGATCAATCCTCTACCATTCGGCCAATGGGGGCAGTATCATAGTAATTAGGATATGTTCACACAGCGTATTGTCTCATGCACTCTGCGCGCCACAATACGTTGGTTATTTTAGAAATATGCGCTTGCCAGTACGTACTTCTAAGGCTATGTTCACACGGCTTAAAATGGGACGTATTTCAGCCCCTACTGCGCGAATTACGGCTGGAATACGTCCCAGTCATTACGGTAATCCACAGTTCTCATAGAGAACTATGGATTACGTCGCCTCTCCCTGCTCGGTGAATCTGCTGCGGGGGAGATAAGTGACATATGAATTACCACCGGCGTATAAGCGCCGCTGGTAATAAAAGTCTATGGGCCGGCGAAGTGCCGCCCCCCGCTCCCCCCCCGCCCACACACGGCGTAATTGCGGGGCGTAATTACGCCTAGCAAATAAGCCGTGCGAACATAGCCTAAAGCTCGGGAAGGGAAGTTGGGTGGTGGCCCCATTGACTTCTGTTATCCCCGTTGGGGAAGATGGACGTAACTCATACCTCTCTATGAGCTATGAATTACCGTACCTGCAGGGCGCATTCCTGGCATATTGCAGCACAATTACATGCCGATATACGTTGTGTGAACATAGCCTTAAATTCCTCCTAGTCTCATTCCTTCCCAGATATAGTAGGCACCCTTCCACACCTCCCCGTATATGTGCCATGGCCCACATTCTATGTGTCAGTGGAGGAGCCACAGGATTTAGTCACTCACCTCCTTGGATAAGACACTTTGCTAAAGATCAGATTAGAAGCCTTGACCTGAACCTGCCATCTGTGCAGAGCACTGCCGAGCAGACGCCAAGCGGCTGTAGATGTCAGGGTGATGAGCTTAGCGGACATGCTGTGTGACAGGCTGATGGTCCCCATAGCATGTGACTTACTACGGTAATACATGACTTTCCAGGAGAAACTTTCCACTAAAATCAATGGTTCCTGGGAGATGTATCGCCCATATACACTGCACCTACAGCTCAAGGAACCACAGATCATCTAAAAAAAAATATTTGCCCTTATTCTGGGTATTTGAGGCTGCGGAGTCCGGAGATCCCGTCCATTGTGTCCAGCAGGCTCTATTTTCTTGAATTGGATTGACTGATTCTACATTGTTCTCGTGATTGATTTCTTTATAAATATGTAGAGCAGATGAATAAAACCCTATATTTTCTCAGGCCCCTTCCTGTTTGTGTTCTGTAAATGTGCTAAAATTTATGTTCTTTTCGGTTTCACAAAAAATTTCACCATTTCTTTAGCACTATATTCGGGGCAGTATTATAGCAGTTATATTCTTCTACATAGAGGCAGTACTATAGTAGTTATATTCTTGTACATAGAAGTAGTATTATAGTAGTTATATTCTTGTACATAGAGGGCAGTATTATATTAGTTATATTCTTGTACATAGGAGCAGTATTATAGTAGTTATATTCTTATACATAGGAGACAGTATTATTATTGTTATATTCTTGTACATAGAGAGCAGTATTATAGTAGTTATATTCTTGTACATAGGAGGCAGTATTATAGTAGTTATATTCTTATACATAGGAGACAGTATTATTATTGTTATATTCTTGTACAAAGAGGTCAGTATTATAGCAGTTATATTCTTGTAAATATGAGGCAGTATTATAGTATTTATATTCTTGTACATCGGAGCAGTATTATAATAGTTATATTCTTGTACATAGAAGTAGTATTATAGTAGTTATATTCCTGTACATATTGGGCAGTATTATAGTAGTTATATTCTTGTATAGAGGCAGTATTATAGTAGTTATTTCTTGTACATAGGGGAGATTTTATAGTAGTTTATTTCTTTGTACATAGGGTGCAGTATTATGGTAGTTATGTTATTGTTCATAAGGGCAGTATTATAGTATTTATACTCTTGTACATAGGAGCGGTATTATAGTATTTTATATCTTGTACATGGGAGATAGTATTATAGTAGTTATATCTCTTGAAACTAGGGAGCGGTTTAATAGAAAGTTATATTCTTGTACATAGGAGACATTTTTAATTTTGTTATATTCTTGTATAAAGGGCAGTATTATAGCAGTTATATTCTTGTACATAGGGAGCAGTATTATAGTAGTTATATTCTTGTACATAGGGACAGTATTATAGTAGTTATATTCTTGTACAAGGGCAGTATTATAGTAGTTATATTCTTGTACATCGGAGCAGTATTATAGTAGTTATATTCTTGTACATACAAGTAGTATTATAGTAGTTATATTCTTGTAACAATAGGGGCAGTATTTGTAGTTATATTCTTGTACATAGGGGCAGATATATAGTAGTTATAGTCTTGTACATAAGGGACAGTATTATAGCAGTTATATTCCTGCACATACGAAGAGTATTATAGTAGTTATATTCTTGTACATACAAAGGTATATGATAGTAGTATAAAATTCTGTACATAGGGGCAGTATTATAGTAGTTATATTCTTGTACATAGGGCAGTATATTATAGTATTTTATATCTTGTACATAGGAGGGGCAGTTTTATAGTAGTTATATTCTTGTACATAGGGGCAGTATTATATTATTATTAAATTCTTGTACATAGGGGGCAGATTATAGTAGTTATATTCTTGTCCCATAGGGAGCAGTATTTTTAGTAGTTACATTCTTGTACACAGGGGCAGTATTATAGTAGTTATACTCTTGAAACATAGGGGGCGAATTTATAGTAGTTATATACTTGTACATAGGAGACAGTATTATTATTGTTATATTCTTGTACATAGGAGGCAGTATTATAGTAGTTATATTCTTGTACATAGGGGGCAGTATTATATAGTTATATTCTTGTACATAGGAGACAGTATTATTATTTGTTATATTCTTGTAATAGGGGGCAGTTTTAAATAGTAGTTTATATTTTTTGTACATAGGGGCGGGTATTTTTAGTAGTTAATTCTTGTACATAGGAGACAGTATTATTATTGTTTATATTTTTGTACATTAGGAGGCAGAAATTAAAAGTAGTTATATTCTTTAGTACATTAGGAGACAGTATTATTATTGTTATAATTCTTGTTACTTAGTGGCAGTATTATAGTTTTAAAATATTCCTTGTACATCGGAGCAGTATTATAGTAGTTATATTCTTGTACATAGAAGTAGTATTATATTAGTTATACTCTTGTACATAGGAGCGGTATTATAGTAGTTATATTCTTGTACATAGGAGACAGTATTATTATTGTTATATTCTTGTATATAGGGGCAGTATTATAGTAGTCATATTCTTGTACATAGGGAGCAGAAATTTATATTTAGTTTATATTCCTTGTACATAGGGACAGTATTATAGTAGTTATATTCTTGTACATAGGGGCAGTATTATAGTAGTTATATTCTTGTACATCGGAGCAGTATTATAGTAGTTATATTCTTGTACATACAAGTAGTATGATAGTATTTATATTATTGTACATAGGAGACAGTATTATAGTAGTTATATTCTTGTACCTAGGTGCATTAAAATAGTAGTTATATTATTGTACATAGGAGCGCAGTATTATAGTAAAAGTTTATATTCTTGTACATACAAGTATTTATTATAGTATTAAAAATTCTTGTACATAGGGGCAGTATTATAGTAGTTATATTCTTGTACTTTTCGGAGCAGTATTATAGTAGTTATATTCTTTTTTACTTTCAAGTAGTAATGATAGTAGTTTATATTTTGAAACATAGGGGAGTATTTAAAGTGGGTTATATTTCTGTACATAGGGGCAGTATTATAGTAGTTATATTCTTGTACATAGGAGGCAGTTTTATAGTAGTTATATTCTTGTACATAGGGGGCAGTATTATATTAGTTATATTCTTGTACATAGGGGGCAGCATTATAGTAGTTATATTCTTGTACATAGGGAGCAGTATTATAGTAGTTACATTCTTGTACACAGGGGGCAGTATTATAGTAGTTATACTCTTGTACATAGGAGCGGTATTATAGTAGTTATATTCTTGTACATAGGAGACAGTATTATTATTGTTTAATTTTTGAAACATAGGAGGCAGTCATTAGTAGTTATATTCTTGTACATAGGGGGCAGTATTATAGTAGTTATATTCTTGTACATAGGAGACAGTATTATTATTGTTATATTCTTGTACATAGGAGGCAGTATTATAGTAGTTATATTCTTGTACATAGGGGGCAGTATTATAGTAGTTATATTCTTGTACATAGGAGACAGTATTATTATTGTTATATTCTTGTACATAGGAGCAGTATTATAGTAGTTATATTCTTGTACATAGGGGCAGTATTATAATTGTTATATTATTGTACATAGGCGACAGTATTATTATTGTTATATTCTTGTACAGAGGAGGCAGTCTTATAGTAGTTATATTCTTGTATATAGGAGGCAGTATTATAGTAGTTATATTCTTGTACATAGGAGGCCAGTATTATAGTAGTTATATTCTTGTACATAGGGGGCAGTATTATATTAGTTATATTCTTGTACATAGAAGCAGTATTATAGTACAGCAATCAAGGTAGAGGAGAACCAGCTCACCTGGGGATCCTGGAGCCTTAACGGAGTCACGGTAATACTGCTCCGTTGTACATAGGGAGAGTTATATTCTTGTATATAGGAGGCAGTATTATAGTAGTTATATTCTTGTACATAGGGAGCAGTATTATAGTAGTTATATTCTCGTACATAGGGGCAGTATTGCAGTAGTTATATTCTTGTACATAGGGATCAGTATTATAGTAGCAAACAAGAAAATAACCAGCTTCACAGTCAAGAGAAGAAACCCAGCAGGATGGTGTTATAATCGTTAAAGTAATTCTTCTTTTCTAATCAAAATGTCCTGGTACTCATATGCACTTCAGGGGTTACAAGATAATACTTTGGTCAAGTAGAACCAGCACAGCTGGGCTACCACTTCCTGTTCAGCTGAGGGCAGTTCTATAGCTTCAGGCTCATACTTCCCGTTCAGGCTGTGGGCAATTCTACAGCTCCAGTTTCCCACTTCCTGTTCAGACTTCGGGTGGGTCTATAGCTTCAGGCTCCAACCTTCTGTTCAGGCTGTTGGTGGTTCTATAGCTTCAGGCTCCCACTTTCTGTTCAGGCTGTTGGTGGTTCTACAGCAGTGATTGACATTTCAGTTCTGCTTAGCCTGTTAGAGGGACATTGGTGATGGAGGGGTCTAAACAGCAGGGTAGAAGGCTTCAGCGCTTGAAAGGGTTACATTTTGTCAGTAAGAAGCATAAACAAGCTCCTGATAAGACACAGCAGGGAGTGACGTCACCATCTCGGCCACAGCAGAGAAAGGTGGTTGGTATTTAGCAAAACTTCACAAGCAGAAGATAAGAACTGCTCTAACTCTGAACATTAGCAAAATCAGAGCAGCAATGTATTGTCTAATAATCTGCATTTACATTTGCCTACACCTTTACAGCTGATCACTGTGGTGAGAATACCCCTTTAATGTATTGATGGAGTCGGGTCTGTTTCTGGGGATGAAGTGTTATCCCAGTCTAGTGATTATCCTTCTTCTAGCTTCAAAGACCTATAGTTGGGTATAATGACCGCTTTTCCTGGAGCGCCAAAGACAGTTTACTTAATGATCTGGTACATGAAGCCTACAGGTACTGGCCAGGTCCTAAATTAACTGTCCCGGTCTGACTGGTTACTTTGTATTACAGCAAATTGTGTGTTATCATACGGATCTTTATTAAAAAGATGATCCCTCACTGACATCCTGTATTTCATGCACATAGTGGGCCTTATGTATGAAAACTGTCTAACTATCTGACTGTCTTTGTTGCCCATAGCAACCAATCAGAGCCCATAGCAACCAATCAGTGATCATAACAACCAATCAGAGCTCAGCTTTCGTTTTTCCACAGCACTGTAGGAGCAATGATTGGTCGCTATGAGCTCTGATTGGTTGCTATGAGCTCTGATTGGTTGCTATGAGCTCTGATTGGTTGTTATGACCTCTTATTGGTTGCTATGGGCTCTGATTTGTTGCTATGGGCTCTGATTGGTTGCTATAGACCCTCATTCGTAGCTATGGGCTCTGATTGGTTGCTATGAGCTCTTATTGGTTGCTATGGGCTCTGATTGGTTGCTATAGGCTCTGAATAGGTGCTATGAGCTCTGATTGGTTGTTGTGGGCTCTGATTATTCACTATGGGCTCTGATTGCTTGCTATGGGCTTTGGTTGCTATGAGCTCTGATTGGTTGATATGGGCTCTGATCGGTTGCTATGAGCTCTGACTGGTTGATTTGGGCTCTAGTTGGTTGCTATGGGCTCTGATTGGTTAATATAGACCCTCATTCGTAGCTATGGGCTCTGATTGGTTGCTATGAGCTCTTATTGGTTGCTATGGGCTCTGATTGGTTGCTATGTGCTCTGAATAGGTGCTATGAGCTCTGATTGGTTGTTATGAGCTCTGATTGGTTGCTATGAGCTCTGATTGGGTGCTATAGGCTCTGGTTGCTATGAGCTCTGATTGGTTGCTATGGTCTCTGGTTGCTATGGTCTCTGATTGGTTGCTATGGGCAACAAAGACAATCTTACTGCTGGACAGGTTTCATACATAAGGCCCAATGTTATTAGAAGCATAAAGATATCTAATGTAATATTACATCCATCCTCCGGTGCCCATGATAGATGACATCATGACCCAGCATCAAATACTCTTGAACATAGATAGAATGGAAACTTTCAGACATTTTTCTCCCTATGGACGACCTTTATTATGTCCCATTTGCAATCATAGATTTATTATCTTCTTTTAAATATACAAAATAGTATTGTACAAATCAGATCCCGTGAGTCTCGGTCGGTATACCTTTGGTTGTGTGTTGGCCTCTTTCTCCAATGTGTCCTTCAAGGTCTTCTCTTTTCCGACAATACTTAGATACCTTGCTTGGATACAGCAAAAAACATTCTACATTACACCTTTAATATGAAACCAATCCGTCTGTAGATGTTACCCAGGGCCGCCAACAGAAATTTCAGGGCCCCATACAGCTGAAGCGTCTGGGGCCCCCCCTTAAATCCCGCCCCCAACTGGGTGGGTGGCCGGACATGCGGGTAGGTAGCTGGGTTCGGTAAAGTGTAGATATTCAGTGGATACGGTATTAGTTAAAGAACAATCCTTCCTTTTTTATTCAATTCTCCATAAAAACATTCAGCCACAACTTAATAGTAGCCTGTCCATAGAATATATATAGTAGACGTATACTCAAGTGAAAGGTGCGGCAGGTCGCCGTTCACCAAGTGTAGTTAGATCGCTGCTCCCATCCAGGTGAGCTGGAGATGCCGGCCAGCTGGGTTCGGTAGCCAGGAGGGTAGGTAGGTAGTCAGGCAGGTAGCTGGGTAGGCAGGTGGTAGTTAACAGGTAGATAGGGATCAGGCAGTAGCCGGGCAGGCAGGTGGGTAGCCAGGAGGGTAGGTAGGTAGTCAGGCAGGTCGCTGGGTAGGCAGGGGGGTAGTTCGACCGGTAGAGCGGTAGTCAGGCAGGTAGCCGGGCAGGCAGGTGGGTAGCCAGAGGGGTAGGTAGGTAGTCAGGCAGGTAGCCGGGCAGGCAGGTGGGTAGCCAGACGGGTAGGTAGGTAGTCAGGCAGGTAGCCGGGCAGAGGTGGGTAGCCAGAGGTGGTAGAGTAGCAGGTAGCGGGCAGGCAGTGGTAGCCAGACGGTAGTTAGGTAGTCAGGCAGGTAGGTGTAGGTAGCAGGACAGGCAGTTGGGTAGTTGGCAGCAGTAAGTTGCGGACGGGTTGTAGCCGGCTAGGTAGCGGGGCGGGTAGGTAGGTAACCAGACAGGCAGGTGGGTAGCCAAGTGGGGGGGTAGGTAGCCAGGCAGGCAGATAGATAGCTGGGTAGGTTGATATCCTGGCTAGGTAGCCAGACGGGCAGGTAAGTAGGTAGCCAGATGGGTAGCCAAGTAGCTGGGTGGGCAGGTAGTTAGCCAGGCAGGCGGGTAGCCAGGCAGACTGCTAGGTAGGTAGGTAGCCAGGCAGACAGGTGGGTAGGTAGGTAACTGGGTGTGTAGGTAGCCAGGCAGGCAGATGGGTAGTCAGGGAGGCAGATAAGGAGCCAGGAGGGTTGGTAGCCTGGCTAGGTAGCCAGGCTGGTGAGTGGTTAGGTAACCAGGCAGGAAGGTGGGTAGCCAGGTGGGTAGGTAGGTAGCTGAGCTAGGTAGCCAGGCGGGCTGGTAGGTAGGTAGCTGGGCATGTAGGTAGCCAGGCAGGCAGATAAGGAACGGGGCAGGTTGGTAGGCTGACTAGGTAGCCAGACAGGCAAGTAGCCAGGTGGGGCCCCCCTCCTAGAGAGAGAATGCCCGCACTCCTAATTACAGCTATACTGTTATTTAACTTACTTCTCCTGCGCTGTAACCGGAGCCGGGCCCTCCTCCCTCTCTCTCTGCCCGCGCGGCTTCTGCCCAATGGCGGGATGCAGGACAATTTGAATCAGTGAAGCCCTGCCCTTGGGGGCGTGGTCTCACTGATTTAGTTAGCCGTCCCGCCCGCCCGCAGAGCGAGAAGAGGGCCCGCCTGCAGCGCAGGCCTCCCCACTCCTATCAGCGCTGCGCCGCGGGGCCCCAGCCGCACACAGCGGCGCACGCGCCACACATGCTGCACGCATCATGGTAGAGACCTGTTCTCTGTAACATTGTTGTGGAGTCAGGGGGCGGGCCCCCTCTTGTGTCATAGACCTGCCGGGTCCCGTACGGGAGTACTGCCTGTACCCCCCTAACAGCGGCCCTGATGTTACCATATTTCCTATCTACTATCTTTTTCGACTTAGGTTTGTTACACGGCTGATGTGAAATTTGTTTGTCGGAAAATCCGTGTTATTTTAACACGCCCTCCCCCTTTTTTTTGGCCGCGGGTTTGCACAAGAAAACGCGTCCGGTTTTCGGATTTCAGCCGGCCCAGTACATAGAAGTGTACTAGAATCCGCCGGAAGTAGAAATGTTTTTTTTCCCGGGGGAAAATCCCCCGCTTTAGAAATCTGAAAATAGTAAAATCCGCTCTGTTTTGCTACAGCTCGGTTTTTTCTTTTGAGGTTTTTGGGGAAAGGGTTTTCTTTTGGTTTTTTTGCAGATTTTAAATACGGGAATTCGTTAAAAGTACGACTAAAATTCCTTTTGCTGTGCAGACTTACCCTTGTAGGAATTTTATAACAATTAAAAAACATTTTTTAAATTTTAAATTGTGGATTTGTTGAAAATTTCAATAAATATATATCAAATATTTACTCCACCCCCCAAATAAAAGATGTTCCCACCATAGACTTTGAGGGTTTATATGGGGCGGGTTTTTGACAAGCTTGTTTGTCTTTTTTTCAGAGGGTACCCATGATGTTGTCCTTTTCTTGAATGTCATAAAGCGCCCCCACATTTCCCGGCCCCGTTACCCCCAACTTTTACTCCCCTTTTCCTCGTTTCCTCCCTCCATTTTCGGGACACTGGGTGGCATACATGTATCCGCTCCCTAGGACACACGCGCGTCAACTCTTGTGGATTTAAAGGGCCAGCGCTCCGCTGATTACCGATCTTCAGGTCCATATATCAGGTAATTTCCCCTCCCGCACCTCGCCTCTCTATTGGTGGGTGCTCTGTGAGCTATAGCGTGTTTATGTTTTGTGATTCCTGGATTTGTGCTGCATTCTGGACTATTCTCTAGGCTGCCCTCAGCCCCGTCCTTACCGCGAGTGACCTGACCACATTCAGCCTGCCGCCAGACCTGACCTTACCACCTGTCCACTGACCATCTGCTCCTTCTGTACAATGACTACACTCGCCCAAGCTACCCTTCCCCGTCCAGAAAGGGCAAACCACCTCAGGGGGGGTTTTAAAAATCCCAATTAAAAATTGTTTCCCCTTAAACACCGGGATCAAACACCTTTTAGGAATTTTTCATTAATTTGTGAAAAGTACTAAAACATTGAACAGATTGACATGTGCATCTACCGGGAAGAGATAATCTCATTTAATTCAATAAAAAAATTAAAGAAATGTTCTGTTCATCCTTAAAGGGGTTTTGCCACGATACCATTTCTTCCCTTTTGTACCCAGCTTTTAAAGCGCTGTGTGCTCGAAGGGGGCGTTTGTGATTTTTTTTGCATTGCAGTTTCATGTGCCCAGCGGGGTTTGACATCACCGGGCCCTTTTCCCTTTCCCCTCTATCCACGTGGGCAAAAAACAAAGGGCCCCCGGGCTTGTGTTATCCCGGGGCCCCGGGACCCTTTTTTTAGAGTTCAGCCCCCCGCAGGGCTTACTAAAGGGAAAAAAGCCGCGAAATGTCCGCCCCAGGGGGTTAATCGGGAGAAGCCGTGAAAAGTCCGCCGCAGGCTTATCAGTGAAAAAAAGCCGCGAAAAAGTCCGCCGCAGGCTTAATCAGGGGAGAAGCCGCGAAATGTCCCCCCGCAGCGCTTACCTAAGTGAGAAGCCCCGAAAGGGCCGCCGCAGCGCTTACTCAGTGAGAAACCGCAAAAATGTCCGCCGCAGCCCTTACTCAGTGAGAAGCCGCGAAATGTCCGTCGCAAGCGCTTACTCAGTGAGAAGCCGCGAAATGTCCGCCGCAGCGCTTACTCAGTGAGAAGCCGCGAAATGTCCGCCGCAGCACTTAACTCAGTGAGAAACCGCGAAATGTCCGCCGCAGCGCTTACTCAGTGAGAAGCCGCGAAATGTCCGCCGCAGAGCTTACTCAGTGAGAAGCCGCGAAATTTCCGCCGCAGAGCTTACTCAGTGGAGAGCCGCGAATGTCCGCACGCAGCGCTTACTCAGTGAGAAGCCGCGAAATGTCCGCCGCAGCGCTTACTCAGTGAGAAGCCGCGAAATGTCCGCCGCAGAGCTTACTCAGTGAGAAGCCGCGAAATGTCCGCCGCAGCGCTTACTCAGTGAGAAGCCGCGAAATGTCCGCCGCAGCGCTTACTCAGTGAGAAGCCGCGAAATGTCCGCCGCAGCCCTTACTCAGTGAGAAGCCGCAAAATGTCCGCCGCAGCGCTTACTACTAGAGAAGCCGCACAATGTACGTCGCAGCGCTTACTCAGTGAGAAGCCGCGAATGTCCGTCGCAGCGCGTACTCAGTGAGAAGCCGCGAAATGTCCGCCGCAGGGCTTACTCAGTGAGAAGCCGTGAAATGTCCGCCGCAGCGCTTACTCAGTGAGAAGCCGCGAAATGTCCGCCGCAGCGCTTACTCAGTGAGAAGCCGCGAAATGTCCACCGCAGCGCTTACTCAGTAAGCACTGCGGCGGTATTTCGCGGCTCTCACTTGATAATCCTTACTGAGTGGGAGCCGCAAAATGACTGCTGCAGCGCTTACTACGCTGCTATAGCCCCTCCTCCTTTGCGTGGCGCCGTCTTCTGCGGAGCAAGACGGCGCGCACGGTACCTTGTGGTCTGAACTCCCGTCTCCGCACCGTACCGCCTCCCTCCCGTCTCCGCACCGTACCGCCTCCCTCCGTCTCCGCACCGTCTCCCTCCCGTCTCCGCAAACCCTACCGCCTCCCTCCCGTCTCCGCACCGTCTCCCTCCCGTCTCCTCACCGTACCGCCTCCTCCCCGTCTCCGCACCGTACCGCCTCCCTCCCGTCTCCGCACCGTACCGCCTCCCTCCCGTCTCCGCACCGTCTCCCTCCCGTCTCCGCACCGTACCGCCTCCCTCCCGTCTCCGCACCGTCTCCCTCCCGTCTCCGCACCGTACCGCCTCCCTCCCGTCTCCGCACCGTAACCGCCTCCCTCCCGTCTCCGCACCGTACCGCTCCCTCCGTCTCCGCACCGTCTCCCTCCCGTCTCCGCACGTACCGCCTCCCTCCGTCTCCAGCACCGTACCGCCTCCCTCCCGTCTCCGCACCGTACCGCCCCTCCCGTCTCCGCACCGTACCGCCTCCCTCCCGTCTCCGCATCCGTACCGCCTCCCTCCCGTCTCTGTGGCCAGGACCTGAGTCTCGCTGCCGGACCGGAGAACAGAGGCAATCAGGTGAGCAGGCCAGAAGTCATTCCCCCCTGCTCTCTGATGTTAAGTGCAGTCTTTCCCTCACACTACCTGCCTGCTCTGGGAAGGCCCTGACACCACAGCCTATGAAAAAGAATTAGTTCTTTTTTTTTGTTTTTATAATTATTGTTGTTCAATGTACTGGATGTTTAGTGGCCACTGTGCCACTAGTTGTGGTCAGCACTGCTGACATATCATTAATTGGCTGTTATTAACCCCTTCACGACCTTGGACGTATGAATATGTCCAGGTGGTTTGGGGGTCAACGCACCTGGACGTATGCATGCGTCCTGAGGATCGTGCGAATTGTTAAGCAGAGTTTGCGCGATCGACGCGGTATGTCAGCTGGTATATTACAGCTGACATCCCGCAGCGTCGGCCCCGACTGGAGATCACTCCTGGGGGGCAATTAACCCCTTAGTTCGCGCGGTCGCGATAACTAAGGGGTTAATTGCCCCCCAGGAGTGATCTCCTCCTGCGTCTGTCAGTGACAGCAGCCGCATCAATCTTGCAGCTCCTGCCTTGTGACAGACTGCCCGGAAGGTAAAGTTTGCCTCGGGCTGTCTGTGACGTCCACCATGCATTATGAGTGTCAGTTGCCATAGAGAGCAATACACAGCAGAAAGCTGTGTATTGATTTCTATTATAAAAATGATTTTCCCTATGGAAAGAAAAAAAAAAGGTGAAAAAGTTAAAAAAAAAAAAAAAGGTGAACAGTAAAACACAAACACGAAAAATAAAATAAAAAACACGTACACCGCCCTTTTCCCCCTTTTCAAATGCCAATTGCCCAAAAAAGATCGAAAGTAAAGTACCCATATTTGGTATCACCACGTGTGTAACGACCTGCCCTATGCATCTGTCACGTTAATGAACCCGCACGGTGAACGCCGTAAAAAACTCTAACTGTTAAGGAGACATTTCATTTATACAGTTTTAAAATTATGTCGGCCCGAGGGGGCGGGGCCGGAAGCCGCAGGAGATGGCTGCTTGAGAGCTGAGCTCCTGTGAAGAAGGCTGAAAAATCAGCGTTTGCCCCGCAAGTTTACACCCTAAATGGGTAAAAGAAAGATCCACCAACAGCTGAAGACTCCCAGAAGGCTCCCATCGCGCCCGGCAGCAGCTACGGCACTAGACACATTCCTGCGGAGAGCGCAGCCGTCCACTGCACTTCCGTCTGCTCCGGCGCCATTACCACGTGGTCCGCACCATACCGCGGGTGCCGCAGCGGGGACTCCTGCGCAGGAAAACCTGACTACCGGTCCTTTCCTCACTCCACGCCGGCCAGGAACGAGAGCCTTCACCGCTGCGGCAGGGGAACCGGGGCCGGGAGCTGGAGAACGCGGCGTGAGCAGCGTGAAACATACAGGAGCGCCAGGCAGTACCAGGCCCTATGCTCCGGCTTTCCGCCTGTCTCTTCGGAGGGTGCCCCAACCTTTATCCCCTGCCGTCACAGCCACTCCTCGGGCTCGTTCACACGCGCCAAGTGCAGCATCTGGTGGGCTGCCAGCGGCCCGAACGACCCAAAGGCACAGCAGGCTGTATCGTGTGCTAACTCTCCAGGACTGTGTATATCAACACCCTTCTTACCCTTTCTCTATAAGCCAGGGGGTTCCAGGGGAGCCTGTGATCCACGTCTCTTTGTCCTCTCCCCATCCCACTCTCACACTGGGATTCTGGCAGCGCCCTCGGTGTCCTGGCAGGGCTCGCCCACTGCATTTCACGCAAGTGCGCCCATCACCAGCCCGGAGGCAAGCCCGGGCAGCTCACCGCCCTTCCACCGCCATGGGCTGAGCTGCTCCATCAACACTACCAGCCGAGAGATGAGCTGAATACTCTTTTGATTGGATGTTAGGAAACGGCCGGCACAAAGAAGAAATAATCAGCACTCCAGGCAACAAAGTTATTAAAAGGATGGCCTCTAGGGTGGGGACTCTGGAAAGCACATCACGACATACTAAGAAGATATATAGCCCAGATCCATCCGGCTATCCTCTGCACAAATGTCATCAGTAGAAAGAAATGGGCGATGGCGCGTCCCGATTTAGTATGGAACACTCGAACAACAGAGGTCGCAGCGAACACGAATGAACCGGATCTGGGTTCTCCGTCCCAGAAACCCGCGAGGGAGCTGACGAGAAACGCGAGCAGAGTTTCTGGACTCTCTTTTTTGTCGCTCAGGTGCTGGGTATCTTGTGCCTCCACCAGATCCACTTTCCAAGCTTGATAGAGCGCAACAGAGCACTGCGCCCGATGGGCTCCTCTTCTCGTTTCCTAGAGACACTCATCTGCTGTCTCCACGACTACAACACCCTGAAGGAGGCTATCATGGAGAAGGCGAGGGTGTGCGCTCCCCCTGGACTTTAGAGAGTGCCGCTCGATTCAGTTGTCTAGATCCGGATCTTTCGTGGATTACCTTAACAGAATGAGGCGGCACCTGAAAAACACTTCTTTCATATTCTTCCATGTACACACATCCCATACCGCTGGAGAATTTCCATTTGCCCTTACAGCTCTGCAGGAAGGCTCGCGTCTGCCGCTACCCTCAATTCCTATTCCGTATCTCCCAGCCCTTCAGACAACACCCTCGGATCCCCCAAACCAAAGATGTGATGACTGGGTAACTGCCCTGCCCTCCTCCTCCCCCGCTGCCGACCAGGGGCAGAGGCCGCCATCGCCGCAAAGCGTACCGCCTCTCCATACAATCCCCGGTCCCGACCCCGGGGCCCAGGCATTCCCCCGCCATGTTGAAGGATCGTAGTTGCTGTCCCCCCCTCCTTGGTTTCCTGGGTCCCGTAGGACTTTGTAATCCATGTCTGAAGGTCATTGGCTTCGTGCGAACACCGGTCGAGGTTTTGATAGGTTGGCTTAATAGCAAAAATGTTTTAAACGCGCAATGTTCTCTGCTGATTAGGGCAAGAATGGTTTCTTAGTAAAAAGATTAACGTCATTTCTTCGATCGGAGCCAAGATCTCTTCTAGGTCATTGTCAGAGGTTCGGTCCTCGGTAGTCCTTTCCTGTCTTCCGCCTTTATGTGTGGCACTCATCTCCTGGTCTCTCTTATGAGAGGAGGGGGGTGGGGTCCTAACTGGGTTTCTTCTTCTTCGAGGACCTCATTTGGGGAACCTTCTTGTGTACACAGTGACGCACGCCTCCTTTCCCCCGAACGACCGAAAGACTGATCTCGTTCCCTGGCACCGATCGCCAAACTGTACATTCATTTCTCTGGTTATATTTCTTAGTTTCATTTGGCTATAGGTTTTTTATAGTTAGTCGTTTGTCTAAACCTGTGTCTGCTTTCCCTCTGTTCCTCTCGTGTCTTCCCCTTCCCCTCGTTCCTTGCAATAGGATCTTCTTTTCGCGTTGAGCCGCCTGTTTTTGACATGACTAGATTTATAGCTTTGCAGCACTCTGCCTTAAAGAATTACTAAAATGTCCCAATAGGTCCGGTGTGGTACTTTTGAATTGTGAAGTGCCATATAATTCGATCACTAAGCCACGACTGCCACAGAGGGTAGATGTAGTCAGGCATTACGGGCCGATCGTAGTGTTTTTCTGCAAGAGACACGACATTTTAAATGCTGAGGGTATCCTTTGTCAATTTGCCAGGCACTTGTACCCACTGCTTTTAGTGCACAGATCCAAGCCAGTCTAAGAAGGCGGGAGTAGCCATTGTTGATCTCTAATAAGTCATGTCCTCGTCCCGGGGTCCACTCCCTGCGCTTATTTTTTTGATCCAGCATGGCGTTTTAATTATTCTCCAGGCCACGCTTTAATAATACGGCCCATTGACGCTTGTAGTATGTTGTCTGATGGGTCTCCTAAACTCTGTGCACAAGATAGCCTTTCTTATCAGAGGTGTGCCAAAACAAGCTTTCAGGAGTCCCCCCTTCCCTCTATACTTCCTAGGGGAGATTTTAATATGAATAATTCTCCTAATTAATGATCGCTGCCACAGTGGTGGGGGGTGGGGGCACAGGGAGCAGCCCAGGCTAACTTTCCTCAGCTTGATAGGAAACGTATTAGGGCCTTCAAGACCGTATTCGACTGTGTGGCGCATTAGACCACCCTGAAAGAGAGGAAAAGTTACCATCTACTCCGCGACCCCATAAGACCCACTCCAACTAGGACAACATTTTTTTGGAAATATCGCCCACTCTACGGGCCCGTATCAGGTACAGAGATAGACTGATCACGTGGTCGGGATCACCGCCCCGTGGTCATGTCGACATAAATTTTATGGTCCTCCCAGCCAGAACCTTCATTGGAGGTTGCAAATGAATCTCTCCTTAAAAACCCGATTCGATAGGGATATAGTTGCGGGAGATTCACTGTCTGCGTACTTTGACACCAAGTGTGGGGGGCATCATTCGTCTTCCGTAGCTACCCTGTGGGATGTCCCATAAAGCTGTTTTTTTAGAGGCGAATGTATCCGCGCTGGTTCCAAACTAAAAAGGAAGGCCTGAATTCCAGAAACTCTCCCTGCGGTAACAGTCTTAAAACCCTCCGAGGAATGATGTCCCAAAACCCGTCCATAAAAAAAAACCAAAAGCTCGAGGATGATGCGTATGATCCAATTGTGTGCAAATAAAAAATTTTAACTTTTACTTCACATTTAAAATAAATGAGCGCTGAGCATTAAATACATAAATCAAACACACATACAAGTGTGCAATGAAAAAAATGGTGCGCAATAATAGCTACTAACTCTGACGATCACTGGGGGGTCCTCCACACCAGGTGTAGTGCTTTGCTTAGAGCACTCGACCCAGCAAGGGCGACACCCTCACCGTTATGGAGGGCTTACCCTATAGACTCAAATCTCTCTACCCTTACGTGTATCAAACAAATGTCCCAACATGTTTCGACCCACCACATCTCTTCATGGAACCATGAATGATGTACGAGACTAATCTAGAAGATGGAGATCACAAATTCAGAAACTGGGAGGTAAAGGAACGTGTATGAAGTTTACGCCCTAATAATACCTCCTGTCCCATATTAGCAAGTCTATCAAAAAGACAAATCACTATAGTGGCAGGTTAATATGTACTAATTGCTTCTGGGGTATATGCAGCCATGATCATGTGTATATGAAACATAAGTGATGTTATAATACATAACTGTCCAATCACTTCCCAACATATTCAGACCCACAAACCCCACAGCAGACAGATACATATCATCAGAAAGAGAAAATCTGTGATACTTGACCAACACAGAGATTTGCATATAATGCGAGGTCATGAGAGAGCGTAATGGCTCAAAAAGACACACGAAGGGCAAGGTGTGCCCCCTTTTTGAATGGCACAGCAGCCTTAAATTTGACGGAAAGTGCGGGATGTACGCTACTGTCACCGTTGCAACTCCGGACACATGCTTTCTCCGTCCTCCTTCACTTCCGCCTCTCATGTCGCGAAGTCAGGGCAATAACCTTTCCGCCCTGATGCTGGTATGTGTGCGCTCGCTATATCTGCTGCACAACGACAACAACTTCCCCCCGCCGCACCAACATGGCCGAGTGCCGAACGGCCAACTTCCGTCCACCTGTATAATGTAGAAACGACAAGTAAGGTGGTTCTAGCGCAGTATTCAATACATAAGTGTGCAGCAAAAACAACGGCCATTCGGATGGGGGCACGACAAAAAATCTCATCTCGCAACCCCAAAGACAGAAATCAAATGTAAAAATAGATCTTGTTTGGCAATCCTCCTGATAGTAATCAGGATGCGGAGTCGAGATATCCATAGAGTAGGTAAGTATTGTGACACAATGGAGTACACAGTAATGTAGAACTGACATAGTTAAAATAGATAACAAAAATTACATATGTTAGTTAGTGTAGAAAATGGCAAAGAAGAGAATAGAAGCATACTTACTCAATTGTATATATAGAAAATAACAAGTGCTTAATGAAAGCATGTGAATTTCCAAAAGATATCTCCCTATGGGGTAAACACCAAAGCCACACATATGCTTACCACACTTATAAGTATCCAACTAAAATTAACTGTCTCATGAGAGTCCCTGGATTGATGATGTTGTTTCGCATAAAGTGTGAATCCAAAAGGTGTATTCCACCGTCTAGAGGGAGATCCATATCAAAATTACCCTTCCTTTCAATTAGGTTTGTAAGAATACTCAATTCCCCATGATTTTAAGATCCTTAGAAACACCCCCAAGTTGACATCAAAGATATGTCTGGATACTGAGTAGTAGACACTTTTGTTACGAATCGTCACATAAAGTTCACCGCCGTATTCTCCTCACACTTCCCGATGGTCTTAGATCCGACAGTATCCAGTCCACCGCATGGACAATCGAGAACAGGCGGTAGATATCACTGCCTTTTGAACACAATTAAAGAAAATGTTTTAACATCGCGAATGACTGTCCAGTTTGAGTACTCCCGAGAAAAGTTTTTTCCATTTTCTAGAATGTGGACAGCCTATGCAGCCCTCTAATACATTTGTAGCAAGTCCTTTTGCTGTCTGTCTTGACGCCACACTCGAGTCACTTTGAGGGGTACAGTAATGGCTTTTTATCACAAGACGATCTTGAGAGAGCTCTTTCCCTTGCTAAATTAATGGCTGGTCTCAGTCTTGACTGTGTCTTTGATATCAGGATCCATAAAAGGATAACCAGTGTTTAGTTAGTATCTACGGACGTGTCATTAGAGGCTGCATCAAACGTTCCTATCAATCTTATGACCCCTGATTCAACATGGATCCTCTTACGTTTTGAGGAGGCCAAAAGACGATTTCCTGTCACTGGAAGCAGAGGGATATGATTCCTTGAGTATAGCCCCTCCGGAAACCCCTTTTCCCTGAATCTCTGACACATGTCCTTTTGAGCTGATCGAAACAAACTTCATTGTTAGAGGAACACTTACGACTCATATCTCAAGAACTGTCCTCGTGGATTCCCTTCTTTAAAGGATAGGGGTTTGAGCTACAACTCCAATGCGAAGTGGAGTTACATGCCGTCACCCTTTACGATAGATGTAGGTTTTCAAGTCTGCCCATCATGTCTTTGTTGTTACCATCACATCAAGGAGGCTCATTTGGCTGGGAACTATCTCATAGGCTTAACCTGAGTCCATTACAGTTTATGATTTAAACTTTGCACTGAAGCTCTTATGAACTCCTGCTTTTTTTCCGCACACCACAGGACAAATGATAGTCAACTCATCAATTATATCTTAGGTATAGAATGCAGATGTATTCATGTGTGTTTAAGGTGTTCGTCGGCCAAAGACTATAGTTAACCTCCCACCACTCCAAGTATATAATTAGCATAACATGGGGCGCAGGTAATTCCCATGGCATGTTCCTCCTCGAAAATCTTGATGAGACGCACGTAAATTCCCATTTGATAGAAAAAAGAAATTCATTGTGAAACAAACCGTTAAAGAGATCCAATCAGACTAATTTATTATTGTACGATCAAACTGCTGACACCCCATGTCCCTCTAAGAAAACTGTTCAAGGCTTGGCTGATCCCCAGTTCATGTGGAATAGAGGTATAGAGTGACACCACATCAAATGCTTCCCAAGCGATCGGTCTTCTTTGGTACCAATATACCATCAATTTTCGTTAGAAGTCCATGGTGATCCCTGTTGTAAGAGACGACAGGGATCCTACAAGTGGTATAAGAGGGACCTTATCGAGGTATATCCCACAATATTTTGTATTGAGTTGCAATCCTATACCCGACACTAATAGGTCTCCCCTTCAACGTGTTTAGCACCCTTTATTCTTTACTGGGGCAGACCCATAAAAGTACTGCTGTTAGCGTGGAAAAAAAAAGGGGACCGATGTGGTTGGAGAGGGGGAAATTGGGGAATAGGAACTCAAAACCAGAGGCCACTAATCCAACTCGTTGGTTATTTAGCAGGTGACATAATATCTCCAGATAATTCAGCGTATTGTACTCCTTCAGATGGATTCATTTTCATTCTAAGGACTTTCATAACATCGTGTTCGGTCACACAGAAGTCTCTTACACATTTCCCTATATGTCTGTGTGATCCCAGTACAACTATTAAATTCACGCCCCTTGTCAGAGGGAGTAGTTATAACTATTTCATGATTTTGTTCTAATTTCTATGATTGCCATAGCTATTTTTCCTATAAGGTGCAATTCGGAGTCCACCTATCATTTTCAGATTAGGTATCTCAGATCGTCTGTGACTTGGGAAACAGAAGACATCTATTACAATGATATGGCTCTCCTAGATGGGGCAATTTCTAATTTTTTGTGTGCAGCAATTGTGGAAAAATGAACCTTTTCCGTGTAGTATGTTGTTCAACTTGCCAGACTATAAAATAGTCTTAACATCTTCTTAACAATTCATCACCTATGCCCCAGTTTCAAGACAATCAAGTCTATTTCTCAAGCGCGTGACTATTTATGTGCCAACGCATTTTTCGCCCAAAAAGATTACGCGCATCCTTTAACCAATTGAATAGATTAAATTTTCCTGTTGGAACGAACGAAGTCCTTTCTTCCAGGATCTTCAATTCGTTGTCCCTCTAGATATTGAAGGACACAATGTTTACTATTGAGTGTTGGCCTTTACTGTGCAGTTTAAAGTTATTTGGAGTTTGAACGTACCCTGCATGGTTATTGACGGTGCTAAAAAACAGGCTTATGGTTGATCCTCTACGTTTATTGCCTATCCCACGTCCTCATCTGTCTCTGATGTATTAGGGGACTGTCATTATTTTCTTCCCCCAAGACTGACAGTCAGAAATATCAGGTATCACTTGTGGATATTTGGCCGTCATTAAATTCTCCTGATCGTTTTTAAAACCTGAATATATATGCTTTGTTTTCTCTAAAGCTCACCAATATGCTCTAATACAATTCTATGTTTTACGGTCTTTGTATGTTGTTTGAAATTTTTCTATTGATTTTCAGTAACGTTATTCTTTAGTCACAAATTCGTCTCTTTTTGTCAAAGGCCTCTTACAGTTAAAAGAACAATTCTTTCAATTTATTATTAATGCCCTCGTAGACAGCTCTTTCTTCTGTGGTTAAAAGAAGCTGCATGAACCCGCAGAGACACTAGCAGTGGTCCGCTCTCCTTCTTCCCATCAGAAACAAAGACTCAAGTCTTTTGGATGATTGAATGGGGGGGTGGGCGGGTGGGGGAGGGGCGGGGGGGGGGGGAGGGTGGGGGGAGGGGGGGTGGCGGGGAGTGGGAGGGGGGTGGTGTATAGATATCCATCTAGGCCCATGGGACTATCTGATTTTTATTCGTAGTTTTTCCAAGCTTTTTTTATTTTCCCAGCGCATCAGAGATACCCCATCAATACCCGTCCTTCCCCACCCTGAGGCGATAGTGACAGTTAGAAATGAGTTGAAGGACATAGCCACTGGTCGACAAGTCGAGAGACACTTACGCCTCTACTCCAGAGGCGAAGGTATTTTATGAACTATGGCAATAAGGCCCGACACTATGGCTGCAGCGCGCCAGCTTAAAAGAGAGGGCCGGCAATTCTATGCGCGAAGTCTGTAAGGGCAGAGTACGGCACCCACTTTTACGACCACAGAGACCGATAGCAAAACTATTCTCGGCATTTCTTTTCTCAAGCTTTACCTCCCTGGACTGATGCGTGGACCAGTCCCCGCGAAGTGAGGAGATGGCGCTCGCTGTATTCCGGGAACTTTCAACAGACTTATCCCCCTAGCATACTGGTCTTCCCTCCAGAGGCCTCAGCCATCCCTTAATATGCCCCAGTGAGAGAGTCGACGAATACCTGGAGAGAAAGTGAACGGCCCTTCCCCTCGGTAAAGCGACCGGCCCCGAATGCCTGCCCATATTTGCTGAATTTTAAGGTCTGTCTCGGCGGAAGTCTTAGCGCCCACATCTGACCCCTTGTATAAGTTCCATTCTGGAAGGTCTCCAATCCCCTACATCTATGTCCCACTCCCCCCTCACCCTTTGTTCACAAGGCGGACAAGAGATTCCTGGCAGATACGCAAGATTTATAGGCCCATAGCCCCCTAAATTCGTATATAAAATTTTTTTACTAAATACTGAGCCAACATCATACTGTGACCTGGTTGCCCCTGCTGATCAACCAAGGGACCAGGAGGTTTTGTCTCCCTTTCGTTCGTCAGTGGGCTGGGGGGACAACACTAGACTGACAATCGACCATGAATGTAGTTCTTGAATGCCCACGCTCTAATTTTTGGAAGCAGAAAATGCCTTTGTAACGGCTGCGCGGTGGCCATTCCTAATTTGAAACCTATGGAGTTAGTTTGGTTTAATTGGAAAGCTTTCCTTACTGGAGCCATTAAGAATCTATATTCCTCCCCACTCGGCGGCGATTAAGCAGCCCCATCACACCTCCCCTCTTTTAAGATTAAGAATGGACTGGGCCGGCAGGCGTTTGCCCCCTATTCCCCCGTCTCCATTTATGCTCTATGCATTGAACCCGTTGCAGAGCGGCCGACAGAAACTCATCCTGAGACATTAAGGGAGTTATGGTGTAGTGGCAAAGAGGTCATCAGCTCATCGCTGAGTTTGCGCACATATTCGAGCTAACACAAACCGACCTACAAGTTCACTAGCCATCCCCTACTGCGCTATGGAACGGTTTTGGGTTCCCTCTCTCCGGATACAAAAGTAAACACTACCAAAACAGAGGCCCCACCCATATAATATACCCACTGATGTTCTAACCCTCCTCACAGTAGAGAACAGATCCCTTACAAATTGTCAGGCTCAATTACCTTGAAAGTACTATTATAGGGTGTCGCGTCTCACAGACATGTACGCGACTCCTTAATCAGGCTAATTTCCCACCACTTTTATATCAGAGGAATCTAAGGCCCGTCCGTCACAAAAATGCGCGCACACGCTGCCGTATTTCCTTTCTCGTAGTGGATCAACACAGCAAGATGTCCATTTTTACCCAGCCTTAATACTTTTGAAACCCTTTGAGCCTGTGGACAGTTCCTCCTGATGGAGTAAAATCCATACAAAGGTCGCGTGTCTCCAATTTATTTTGGAGCCCAGGGTAGGCATATATTGGTCCAAGGGATGTCCTCGATGACAGGCAGGCAGATGGGGGGGGCTGGCAGTCCCGAATCTGACACACAGGAAACAATTAATGGGCCACCCATCTGCCTTCGTCGCATCCCAGGCTGGACCGCCTACTGCTCTTACCCAAAATGGAAGTGAGGTGGAGTAAAATTGTGGTTTGGCCCCTACGTGCACCCTAAAAGCCTTCCATGTGGCAAGAGTCTCGACCACTGACGGATTGGTCTGAACTTATTGGGGCCCAGATCAAATTCACTACCAAATCTGCGACTCTGTTAGGACAGAGGTTTTATGGCCAGTGCCTCACCGGGCTCTCTCCAGTGTTGGCCTCCATTGTCTGTACGCGCCGCTCTCTTACCCACTTACTCCTCAGGCTTACTTTTTCTCGACCATGGCTGGCGCGGGAATCTTTTGTTCCGTAGTTTCACTGATAGGCAGCGGGGGGCTCAGGTATCGCAGGAGACGAGAAGCCTATTTGAGACTCTTCAGAGGAGACCGCATGGATTACCAGGCGAGAGCTCTAAATATTCCACTACCGTCCAGGTTGGCCCACCTTCTTTTCTCCTCCCTGTAGATGGGACAAGTACCCTCTCCTCATCCCGAACTCCCTTGAGTCTCTCTGCAAGGGGCGTGGAGTGTGGTCGACAAGAGGGTCTTATTTCGTAATCTATATCACGTCATAAAATGACCTTTCTCTAGATTGAACCTGTAAGTTCATAACTACATGAATGAAGTGGGAATAACTATATGCGGTAAGGGGCTAATGTCCTATTCAACATGGCAGCACATCTGGAAGGCGGCAGCCTAGGAATCGTCAGTTTCATGCCGTTGCCGCAGAAGGAGAACTTGTATAAAAGTTCGACCTCTTTTGTGTACCACAACACTCTGATATTCACCACAAGTGTTGTCCCCCAAGTCCTCTCCTAACTGTTGCTGAGATCGTTCAGGCTGCGGATGGGGACCTCTTCCCCATATTTGAGCTGGAAACTTGCCCCGCCTTGGCGGGAACGTTCTGGCTTTCAGGTCGAGGGATTTATTGGGGACCTTCTGGGGGTGATGTTCCCGCTTGATACCAATGATATACTTGCCTCAAGTGGTCGGTGGAGAACCTTTCCGGGGCCAGGCGCTAGACTCATGTGTTCACATCCTCACGGGGCAGCCAGATGCCTGATAGCAAATAGATGGAAACAAACAGTGCCGCCCCCTGGACATCTGATTTGATCGCATAGGGTGAAGAGGTCACGCCGAATGGAACGCGCCTACGGCCTCTTAACACGATAAGCTAGACATCTTTAGACCGAGGAACCTTGAGTCTTTATGTGGACACATATGGGATTATTAACCACCTCTAGTAAGTTCTATACAGAGAGAGGCCGTCAAAGACCTTACCACTTAACTCCCGGGGGGGGGGGGAGAAGGGAGTTTGGGGAGGGGGGGTACGGTGGGGGAAGCCAAGGAGGAGTCAGACCCACCCCCTCGCCCTACATCCCCATCCGCCCCTCCACCTACTCTCCTTGTTATGCGCCTCGTCCCGCTTGTCTGTTTGTCTTGTTTTTGTAGCCGAGAGTCTTTATCTTGTTATCTTATTTTAATGATCTATATGTAGTCCATTATTCAAGATATTTTGAGGATTTCAGAATTTTTATGTCTTCCTATATTTTGATGTTGCAATAGCCTAAAGAACATCTTCATAATTTTGGATCAATCTTAGATCATTTTTTGTGATCTACTGCAGTAGCAACTCTCATGGCTTTAATTGTTGTTACCGAGTTTATACTACGAAAATTGTAATAAACTTTCAATTGGAGAAAAACACACTAAGAGGTCCGGGGTCTCAGGTAAAAATACGGATTCTCCTTATCCGACGGGGCTGGTCGCGGCGCTGTGGCTGCTCTGGATCTGGCTGCAGCATTCACATCCTCCTAATTTATTACCTCACCGTTAGGAAGTGAACGCAGCTGAACACATGTGGTTAAGTTACAGGCGTACCAGATCGGCTTAGACATCTGGTTTAATCGGCTGCTGGTGTGGCGTCCCCCGTTCGGAGTGACACTGGTGCTCAACAGTGCAGACTCGAGAGTGAGACACAGCTGGAACAGGAACCAGGGGAAAGGTGGAGTGTACGCTTTCTTCCAGGGTCGACGTTAGGGGCCCTGGCACCTTTATATAAATAACTTTTTATGTAGGGTGACAACCCCTTTAAAGGGGTTATTGCCACGAAGGAGAAAATTGACAGGTGGGAAGGTTTGAAAATTAAAGAAAATAAACAATTTTCACCATTCATCGTATAAAAAAAAAAAAAAAAAAATTATTGTCGGGCCCTTTAAGGTCCACCATGAGGCTGATTGTGGCCCCTGTGAAAACGATTTGAACACCGCCTTGCTCCAATGTCAAAGAAAGATCTTTTAAGGTACAGCATTTGTGCAGTAGCTTGAGAGGATAAAACTTTTTTTGCTGTACAGCACAAGGGTCCTTGGGTCAAATCCCTGCAGGGACTTATTAAGCTGTGGATTTTTTTTTCCCTCTTTTTCAATGCATATTCCTCATTGAGGTTTGTTTTTCATTTAATTCGTGCACTGTTTTAACTAATTACTAAGGAATAGAGAGGACGAGTAGAATGACACACACTGGGTATTGAACACTCAGACTAGCTCACAGGAGAGGAGAGCGTGATGTTTCTGAGCATGGCGACCGCGTGGACTGTAGGTCCGTACCCCTGGAGACGCAGCTGAAAACAATAATCACGTAAAGAGGTCAGCCTAAATGACAAAATCGTTTGTGCAGAATCTTTAAAAAGTAATGAATGGTGAAAAATGCTTTGCGTTATTTCATTTTTCAATCTTCTCCCATGTCAAGTTTATCGCTTTGAAGGCAAAACCCCTGATTCAAATTTCAACTAGAAGACAAATATACCTAACTTTTTGTGAGTAGTGTATAATACAACATTACAGTAAATAAAAAATAACACTACACCAAAAAACGCAAAAATATATATTCCGCCTAGTATTAACATAATAAAAGAGCCATACAGTAACCAAAAAATAGCACCATAATATGGCAGAATATCATTAAAAAGTAACTAAATACAACCAGAACGGGTAATATCTTATCGCCTAGTATCAACAAAATAATATAGCCATACAGTAACTAAAAACATACACCATAAAAGGCAAAATATCATCACATAGCAGTAACTAAATAATAACACCATAACATGGAAAATATTATCGCCTTGTAGTAACTGAATAATACAGCCACACAGTTACTAAATAACCCCATAACATGGCAGAATATCATCAAAGGGTAACAAATACTAATAATAACACCATAATGTGCAACATATTATCACAGTAATATTAGTACAGTAACTAAATAACACCATGAGGCTATGTCTACACAGCTTAGTTAAAACGCTATTGGAAATCCGACAGTATTTTAACTTCACCTAAGGCTATGTCTACACAGCACACAAAAATGGTTGGATTTTCGGCGGTTTTAGTACTTTGAAACCGCTGAAAATCCGACCGTCTAAGCAGACTATAGACTTTGAAGGGGTTGTCTCACTACAAAGATTAGCTTTCAACATGTAGGGAACACTAAATGAAGATGTTTTCCAAATACATTGCTTTGTCCATTTTTTTGTTGAGGAGCTACAAATGATTTTATCACCTTCTGAGGGCTCTCTGGTTTCTCTAGTGACTGACCTGTTTGTTTGCGCTCCCTCTGCTGTTTGTCTTATCTGATAGCAGGGAGTGATGTCATCTCACAGGTCTCTGCACAGAACTGCCAGCAGCCTGAGAGCTTGTGTGTTATCTGATCTTTCAGACAAAAGACACTAATTACTACTGTTTACTTTAACTCTCAAGCTTCTCTGGACCTCAGAGCAGGAGATTTTTGTTTATTTTTTTTTTTAATTAGCAGACGTCTGAATACAAGAGCTCATATGCTAATTACAGACAGCTTGACAGGCATGTAGGATCTGATGAAATAAGCTGCTTTGCTTAGAACGTGAGAGAGAAACCCCTTTAATACAAAAAAATTACTTGTAGTCTACACAGGTTGTTCTTTTTCCAGCCTGCTTTCTAGCCCGCCGGTGTTTTGCATTTTGCTGTCGGTTTCCTGTACATTCAATTGTGAGGGCCGAGGGCAAAAAACCTAAAACCGACCTCGGTTTGTGCGAAAACCGTGAAAAAAAACAGCCGTGCATCGGACAAAAATCTGTCGGCTTTCTGACGTTTTTTTTCCTATCCTGTGTGGCCCGAGCCTAACTTGGCAAAATATGATCAAAAAGTAACTAAATAATACAGCCTAACAGTAACTCAAAATAAACACTATAACAAGGCAAAATATCATCACCAAATAGAAATGACATAAAGCATTGAAACTATACTACCATAACATAACTGAATATGACCACCTAGTACTTACTGGAAAATAGCACTATGTGGGGAGCATCTAATATCATCTAATATGACCAAATACTACCACCAAATTGTGACTAAATAATATCATTATATAGTGACCAAATAATACTGTTATATAGTGACCAAATAATACCGTTATATAGTGACCAAATAATACCGTTATATAGTGACCAAATAATACTGTTATATAGTGACCAAATAATACTGTTATATAGTGAACAAATAATACAGTTATATAGTGACCAAATAATACAGTTATATAGTGACCATATAATACAGTTATATAGTGACCAAATAATACCATTATATAGTGACCATATAATACTGTTATATAGTGACCAGATAATACCGTTATATAGTGACCAGATAATACCGTTATATAGTGACCATAGAATACCGTTATATAGTGACCAGATAATACCGTTATATAGTGACCATATAATACTGTTATATGGTGACCAAATAATACCGTTATATAGTGACCACATAATACTGTTATATAGTGACCAAATAATACCGTTATATAGTGACCAAATAATACTGTTATATAGTGGCCAAATAATGCCGTTATATAGTGGCCACATAAACCACTGTAACGGGACCAAACCTCACCACCAATCTGTAAATTAATAACATAACCATACGGAGACCAAATTGTACCACTTTTTCATAATCCAGTATTACCCCCACAATAAAATAATGTAGTAATGTTACCAGCCCATAGGGAATAAGTGGTATCACCACAACATGATCAAATGTAGCTACAAATTCCAGAGTGAATAAAACCGCCATACAGTGGCCAAGTAATAGCACCAGGTAGAAGACATTTCTCAAGTGGCTGCCTGCAGCTCCCTGGCTGTGATTGATGATACTTGCTAGGGGCTTTTTTTAAGCATCATTGCTCCAGTAACATTTAGCATTACCTGCAACTTCAGAGAATTCCTGATGTGTGGATATGACCGCCCTGGGGGGGAATGTTTCCTTCATAGATGACTTTCATGAACTGTTACCCACTACACCATCCCCCTCTCACTCCCTACTTATGTCAGTAGGTTTTCCAAGTTTTGGGGGGTCAGAATAATCTTTAATGTAATGAATGATGCCGACTGCCCTTAGGTATACATGCAACCAGGCGGTCAACATTTAACTCGGCACAGATATTCTGGACTTAATTGTGCAGTTGCTGAGCGGGAGCTTTGCACGAGGAAGAGAGGTAGGTAAGTGATTTCTTTCTTTTGGCACCTAAATCCTGATGCCTGCCTGTCTATATGCCCCTATAACCCTGCCTGTCTATATGCCCCTATAACCCTGCCTGTCTATATGCCCCTATAACCCTGCCTGTCTATATGGCCCCTACAACCCTGCCTGTCTATATGGCCCCTATATGCCACCTACAACCCTGCCTGCCTATCTATATATATATGGCCTCTATAACCATGCCTGACTACCTATATGGATCCCTCTAGCCCCCCTTAAACCCTGTCTACCTATATGGGCCCCTATAACCCCTAAACCCTGCATACCTGCCTGCATGGCCCCCATAGCCGCCTAAACCCTGCCTGCCTACCCGTATGGGCTCCTATAGCCTATCTTAACCCTGACTGCCTATATATGGCCCCCTGTAGGCTACCTAAAACCTGCCTGCCTACTTGTATGGGCCCCTATAGCCTATCTTAACCCTGCCTGCCTATATATGGCCCCCTGTAGGCTACCTAAACCCTGCTTACCTACCTATATGGACCCTGATACCCTACCTGAACCCTGCCTACCTAAAGGTCCTCTTTAACCCACCTAAACTCTACCTGCCTACCTATATGGCCTCCTATATACTTAAATGCTTCCTGCCTACCTATATGGTACCCTATAACTACCTAAACGCTGAATGCCTACCTATACGGCCCCTGTACCCTACCTAAAGCCTGCCTGCCCATTTGGGACTCCCTATACCCTTTTTACCTACCTAAGTGGGCCTCACCTATAGCCTATCTGCCTAGCTACCTGGGGCTCACCTAATGCCTGCTTAGCTACCTGGGGCCTACCTACGACCTACTTACCTATCTAGGGGCTGCCTACTTAACTGGGGCCTAACTACTGCCTACCTAGTACCAGTCTACCTACCAACTTGTAGCCTCCCTATCCAATTGAGACACGCCTAACTACTGCCTTCCTAGCTAGGACCAATCTACCTACCTACCTACCTACCTGTGGCCTACCAATCTACCTATCTAGGACCTACGACCTATCTAATGGGGGTCTACCTGGTAACATGATTCTGAGGAGTACAGGCCATAGCTGTAACACAATCTCCAGGGGGGTGAATCCTCTGTTTCTCCCCTCTAGCAGACTGGGCCTCTTAGCCATGGCCTATACCCCTCTGCCACCTCTTGGAAGTTTGTACAGAGGTGGGAGGCAGGGAGGGAGGGAGGGAGGTGCTGGAAAAGTGAGCATTTTAAGATATTTGTGTCCAAATCTGCAGGGACGAGTGGTGGCCGGAAGAAGTCATCATAGTAGTCTGGACCAAATGCAGAACATCAGGGAAAGTCAATGACACGGCAGAGAAATGTCACCTGTGAGTCACAAGATGCAACTGCACTGTAATCACTTATGTCTGCAGAGTCTGTGTACACTGGTGTCTACCACTATATGGTCACTGTATGGAGGTAATATACAGTCTGCAGAGCCTGTGTACACTGGTACCTACCACTATATGGTCACTGTATGGAGGTAATATACAGTCTGCAGAGTCTGTGTACACTGGTGTCTACCACTATATGGTCACTGTATGGAGGTAATATACATCGCAGAACCTTTTTGTTCAAATGAAAATTACCACTATATTTGGGCCCCTTTTATGGAGGGAATATACAGTTTTGCAGACCTGGTACAATGGTTTTCACCCCCTTTTAAAAGGTAACTGGGATTTAGGTAATAAAACCCGAGAAACCTGTGTACACTGGTGTCCCACCACTATTTGGGCACTGTAAGGGGGTAATATAATTTTCCCTGCGGCCTGTGTACACTGGGGTCTAAACCCCCTGGATGGGCCTGTATGGAGGTAATGTACCCGTCTGCGAAACCTTTGGGACACTGGTGTCTACCACTGTAAAGGTCCCCTGTTTTGGAGGAAAAATACAGTTTTGAGTGGTTTCACTGGTGGCTAACCCCTATATGGTCACTGGGATTGGGGGTAATATACAGTCTGCAGGCCCCGTGTACATGGGGGTCCCCACCATTATTTGGTCACGTATGGAGGTTTTAAAAAACAGTCTGCAGGCCTGTGTACATTGGGGTCTACCACTTTTTGGTCACTGTATGGAGGTAAAATACAGTCTCGAGCCGTGTACACCCGTAAACACCACTAAAATTTTGGGCCCCTGTTTGGAGGGAATATACAGTCTGCAGAGCCCTGTGTACATGGTGTCCCACCACTAAAATGGTCCCGTTTGGAGGCAAATACAGTCTTTCAAAAGCCTGTGTAACTGGGGTCACCACTATATGGTCACTGTATGGAGGTAATATCAGTCTGCCCGAGCCCGTGGAAAACTGATACTAAACCCCTAAATGGTTTAATATATGGGGTAATATACAGTATGCAGAGCTTTTTTTTTATGAAATGGGATTTTACCCCTATTTGGTCCTGGGTTTTTTGGGTTTTATACAGGATTTGGCCTGTGTACATGGTGTCTACCCAAATTTATTGTCACTGTAAAAGGAGGTAATTATATAGTCTGCAGATTCTTTTTTTGTACACTGGTGTCCCACCAAAATTGGTTACTGCATGGAGGAAAAAACCCGTCTGCAAGCCTGTGTACACCCGATATCTACCCCAAAAAGGTCACCCGTTTTGGAGGGAATTACGTCTTTGAGCCCCGTGTACACGGTGTCTACCACAAAAATTTTTGTTTCTGTATGGAGATAATATACAGTCTGCAGAGCCTGTGTACACTGATATCACCAAATTTTTGGCACCCGTATGAAAGGGAAAAATACAGTCTGCAGAGCCTGTGTACACTGGTGTCTACCACTAATTTTATGACTGTAGGGATAATAACAGGCTGTTGAGCCTGTTTTACACTGGGTCTACCACTATATGGTCCCCTGTATGGAGGTAAAATACAGTCGGGGAGTTTGTGTACAAATGGTTTCCACCCTATATTGTCTTTTTATGGAGGTAATAAACAGTCTGCAGTGTCTGTGTACACTGGTACCTATCATATTTTTCACTGTAAAGGAGGGAATATACATATGCAGGCCTGTGTAAACTGGGTCCCACCACTATATGGTCACTGTATGGAGGTAATATACAGTCTGCAGAGCCTTTGTAAACTGAAAATCTACCCCCAAATTTTGGGCACTGTAGGGGGGAAAATACAGTCCCGGGAGAGCCTGTGTTTACTGCTATCTACCATATATGGTCACTGTATGGAGGGAATATTCCCAAACCCGCAGAGCATGTGGTTTCACTGGGATACCACTATTTGGTTACTGTATGGAGAAAAAAACAGTCTGCGGGCCTGTGTAAACTGATATTTTACCACTATTTTGGTCACAGTATGGAAGGGTTTTAAAAGTCTTTAGAGCCGTGTAAACCCGGTTTCTAAACCACTACAGGCAGTAATATTGTTTTTTGGGACACTGACTTTTATTCAAGCTGTATAGGGGTATTTTCAGTCAATATTGGTGGTAAATTTTTGGGGGCATGTTCCTTGGCAGTATAATCTGGTCCATTTGTAGTACCTATGGTTGTTGGTCTGCGTATGGTGGGATTTGTTTGGTAGCAATATGAGGGTGATATCTATGGTGAGGTATTCACTCCTTATATTATCTAGTAACTACATGACTTAAAGGGGTTTTGCCCCGATGTAATGTTGACGTGGGAACCCCAAAAAAGGGGCTTTTTTCACATTTCTAAATAATGTGATTTCAAAAATTAAGCCGAAGCTACAGATTTCCAATCCCCTTTTAGTTACCTAAAAGCTTCCACAACATGACCCCGGAGTTTACAGGGGCCTTGCGTGAAACACTTTTATCTGATGACAGGGAAAATGATGAGCTTTTAAGGCACCGGGTAGAAAGTGCAGTCTATGAGGCTGTGTTTTGCTGTTGAGAATCCACTGTTGTACTGTTTTATTTTAGTTAAGTTTTTTGGGGCCCCTTAACCCATCCTTTCCACCCCCCCCTCTCTCCCCTCCGCCTTTTAGACTCAGCATGCTTTTTTGAATTCTACTCCCCTTTCTGATAAAGGGAAATAACTGGCGTCCTGGCAAATCCCCTTTAAGAGGTCCCGCTAAATGTTCGTGGCCTGGGGGAAGGAAGGGGTTGGCCCATCCAAAAGTTTGCTTCTCTAGTTACGCTCCAATTTTGGGTAAAGGTTACGGTCCATGATTTCATTGAATATCCAAAAATCGATTCCCCGCTGACCCAAAAAAACCCCTCAGTCAGTTGAATTTTATTCAACCCGAATAGAAAGGGGGAACATGTAACTGTGCTGAGCGATGCAATCT
>JAODAL010043974.1:0-33325 GCA_025379985.1 Phyllomedusa bahiana
TCTAACCAAAATGGAAAATTCTACAAAAATTCTACCATCTCCTCGTTCCTGTCTTAGACTCAACTAACAATAGCCCAGTCAAACAAAGGGCAAAATTATCAAGCTCACTGCCTGAGCCTCATTCTCCTCTGGCCTCTACAGAACAAGGTCCAGAAGACTCTTTAGACTCGTTCCAAATTACAAATCAAGATCTGTCCCCATCCTTGCTAAAAGACATGATGCTGGCCCTTCCTTACTAGCTTCTATCTCTACGCTGAACACCAACATTGACGCCATAGGAGAACAAGTTCACCATGTAGAATCTAAAATGGAGGAATTTTCTCAAGCCCATAATGAGCTAGCTGATGCACATAAAAGCGTAGAGGACGAACTGGACAAAATAAAAATTAAAATGGCAGACCTTGAAGACAGAAGCAGAAGAAATAACCTCAAATTTAGAGCTATTCCAGATACAATTTCCAATTCAGAACTTCAGCACTATCTACAAAACCTTATCAAAACCCTGCTTCCAAATTGTTCCAAGCATGACTTGATTATAGATAGAGCTCATCGACTTCCCAGGCCTCCATCTCTTCCTGATACTGTTCCTAGCGATGTTTTGGCCAGAATCCATTTTTACCATACTAAAGACCACATCCTCCAAGCTACAAGACAACTCAACCAACTTCCGAGCCCGTACACATCCGTAAAAATCTTCGCTGATCTGTCACAATACACCCTGTCTGTTAGAAGAAGATTCGTTCCAAGCACCTTAGTTCTCCGTCAAAACAATATAAGTTACCGATGGGGATTCCCGACGAAGCTCATAATCCGAAAAGAAGAAAGAACCCACATCATTTTATCCCCGGAAGCTGGTCATAAACTGCTCCTTCAATAGAACATTGTGCCTACTACTGAGGCCTCCCTGTCTGGTGTACCGTCCGTCTCCAAACTACCAAAGGAGTGGTCCACCGTAGTTAAATGAACTACCAAATTTTTTACTTTTGCTTATACATCCACTAAGGGCTGAAATTCTATTCATTGATAGATAATTTCTGATACTTATGTATTCTTTTTGCAAATCCTCCGCCCCCGTGGTTTGCACAGTTTCCTACTGCCTGCTTATGGTTATTATTATTGTTGATCTGTTTGTTACCCTCTTTTCTTCCCTCCCCCTATTTCCCCTGGCCACACCGATACCCTTGCACCGCAATCTTTGCTATCATAATGCCCTTAATAGTATACAGTTCTCTTTCTCTAAAAAATCTATTTTCTTCATTCTCCTATGGCGCTTACTATTGTCTCATTAAACGTTAGAGGACTAAATAGTCCTTTTAAACGTTCCATGGTCTGGAAAGAAGCTACCAAACTACAGTCGGACATCTTGTGTATCCGAGAGACACATTTGCGTTCAGGCGACACCCATAGACTCCACCATAGACAATTCCCTCACATTGTTTTTTCTTGTTTAGATAAGAAAAAGGCTGGGGTTGCAATAGCTATCAGAGACACATTGGCGTATCGACCAATTGACCAAATACTTGACCCACAAGGGAGGTTTATTATCTTAGTATGTGAAATTAATAATATAAAATATACTATAGTAAATTTATACGCCCCTAATTCCAGACAACTTAGATTTATAAATAAAATCCATAGGAAAGCTAAATCAATTTCTCAAGGGACCCTCATCCTCTGTGGAGACTTTAACTTAGTCTCAGACTCCACCATGGACTCCTCTTCATGACAGAGGTTAGTTCAGAAGAGCCTCCATCCTTGGTTAGAGAGTTCTCCTTATATGATGCATGGTGTTGTCTCCATGCAGCAGAAAGGGATTTCACATATTATTTGACCAGACACCAATCTTATTCTCCTATTGATATGTTCCTGGTGGATAAGTGGGTCCTACAGAGTGTTATGAAGTGTGATATTGGTATTATATCTTGGTCCGATCACGCTCCTATCATTTTATCTATAAAAAGGAGCCACAGTGGTCCAGCTCCATTTTCCTGGAAGAATAACGTTAGGATATTATCTGATCCTGCTTATCATAAGATAATCCTAAATCATCTTACTCAATATTTTGCGCTGAATCAACATTCGGTTTCAGACCCATGTGTCCTCTGGAACGCTCACAAAGCCTACATTAGAGGCATTTTAATACAGATATCTTCTAAAGCCAAGAAATTAAAACTTCAAAAGTGGGACGAGCTGGTAAATTCCCTATCTAACCTGGAATCTAAAAAAAAAAACGAAAACCCAACTCAGCCAATAACTTAGAACTGTAAAAAAGCTAGGCAACCCCTATAAATCCCTTCTGGGGGAATTTGCCCAAACCGAACCAAAAATTTTCAAATTAATTTAAATTTTTAAGTTTTTTAAAATAAAAAACAAAATTTAAAATGGCCAAAAAGAATATTTTTGGGGCTACCCCAAAAAAATTTAAATTTTACCCCTTTTCTCACATCATGGGAAATGGCCCCCTTTAAAATTACCATCCCCAATCTATATGCAAAAAGGCATTCGGGCGTTTTTTTAAAACTAAACTATAAAAAATTTTAAAAAAAAATAACCCCTCCTTTTACCCCCCCCTTGGGGGGGGTTCCCATACCAAAAATTTTTTTTTCCTCCCTTCAACTCCCCTCTTTACCTCCAATCTCTTGGTTAAAATTAATTTTTCCGTTCTCTTTAGAAAAAATTACCTGCACATTTTTTTCCCCTTCCTAGAAATAAAGCCCCGGGTCCTGGGATTCTCAAATGAGTCCCTTTCAAAATTTTTTTCTTCAATTTTAAAATCCACACCTGGTTTTTCTCTGAAACCCGGTTCTTTTTCCCCAAAGGGGAACCCATTCCCACGGAAATCTACAAGCTACTATAGCCCAAACGATCCCAAACCCGGGGAAATTCCTGATCTCCAGCTAATTTTTAGACCCATCTCGTTTTTAAAATTCTGCCCCAAAACTTTTTGAAAGATTTTTGAAAAACCGCTTGGTGGATTTTTTCCCTAGCTTGATTAGAGCCGCCCCGGGTGGGTTTTTTTAAAAGGTTTCGCGGGCCCCCGGGAATGTTTACCCAAAGGGACTACTCAATATTATACAGCACTTTAAAACCATAGATTGCCTTCTCTGCTTCTATCCTTAGATGAAAGAGAAGGCTTTTGAAGGATTAATTTTTCATTTGAAATTCAAAGTACTAAAAGATTCGGGTTTAAAGGACCTATACTCCAGGGCCATACCCAAACCTTATACCTCCCCGTCCCCTCGGGGCCCTTTTTAAAAACCTTTTATAAAAAGCCTTTCCCAAAACACTTACGGAAAACCGCCAAAGGGTTTTTTCCTCTCTCTCCGCTACTTTTTTTCCTTTCATGGGAAAAATCTTCAGATTCCCCTTGCATGGAAAACCCATCTATTTTCTGGTTTTCCCCAAAAGCAGGTAAACTCATGTCATCTCTCTCTTCACTGATGATGTTATCCTTCCATGGGTTAAAACCATCCTGGGCCTTTTCCCCCCCCATTTAAAAAAAACTAATTTAAAACTTTACTAAGCTTTTCTTATTATTTAAAAAAAACTCCCTAAATCCTTAATCTTTGGGGTTTTTATTTGGGCCCCTTTTGAAATTTTTAACATTAAAAATTTTTATTAAGGGAAATGGTTATTGGGTTTTAATTTTTTAAAAAATTTTTTAAAATCAAAAAAATTTTTTATGTTAAAAAGTTTGGGGGTTCCAAAATGTTTTGGGTAGGAAGAATTTCTAAAAATTTTTAAAATTTTTTTTAGAACATTACCTTCCCTATTTCTAATTGCTGTTCCCTTTTTCCAAAAAATTTAAAAAATTCCTCTAAAAATTAAAACCCCCCAAAAAAACCCTTTTGCAAAAAATTGTGGGTATGGAGGGGGACCCCGTTTTTTTTTAAAACCCCCAAAACATGGGTTATAGTGCCGGGGCAATTGGGGTCCCCCCCGAAATTTGGACCTTAGAAGGGTTTTTAATACCCCCCTTTTTAAAAAGTTTGGAAATTTTTTTGAAAAAATATTGGGGTTATCCCTAGATTTTTTTTTTGGGGGGGGTTTGGAAAACCCCCTTTTTAAAATTGGGGCCCAAAGTTTTGGTTTTAAAAAATTTTTTCCCCTTTTTTTTTGGGGGGAAAAAAAAATTTGGATAATTCTTTTTAAGTTTGAAATAAACCCACCCCCCTTTAATTTTTAATTTCCTGAAAAAAGTTTTCCTAATAATTTTAAACCCCTTTTTTTAAAAAAACAAATTTTTCCAACCTCAGTTTCCCCAATCCTTTGCCTTTTTTAAGCCAAAAATTCCCAAGTCCCAAAAAGGGATAGAATTTATATACAATTTAATAACCAAAAATTTTTATTTTTTTAAAACTTATGATATTTTTAAAAGGGGAAAAGGGGGAATTGGGAAGCCATATTCAGCCCATAAAATGGAGGGGGTAGCCTTCATTGGTCAAAATCTTCAGTTCCACCGGGTTTTTTAAAAGGGAACAATATCAAAAACGAAAACCCCGGGTGGTTTTACACCTTCTTTGTTATTTTCATTTTACCCGGCGGTTTCTCCACTCGGGCTGGCGAGGTTGTGGTAATCAGGGATCTTATCCCAACTTTTTCAAAAATTTGTCCCTTACTGAAAAATTTTTGGGAAAAGTTTATCTTAAGGGGGATGTCCTCTAAATTCCCCAAAAATTTTGCAGTGCCCAAAATTTCCCTTTAAAATTTTGCACCCTGTTTCAAATTTGTTATACAAAAAAAATTTGTTTTTAAAAAGGGAGTTGTGTGTCACATCCTTTATGCGGTAGGGGGCTATCACTGGAAAGGGAAAATTTCCCCCTAGCCCCCCCTCAAAGTTAGACGTCTCAGAAAAGTTTCTTTAAATTTTGTATGTATAAAAAAAATTTTGCTGGCTTTTAGAGGGGAAAGGTTTTTTAAATTCTTTTATTTTTGGAAAAACCATGGATGGATGAAAACCCACTTTTAAAAAACTTAATCGCTCCAGGACCATCTTGAACTTTGGGATATACCGGTGAGGTCAGTTCCCCCCCCCCCCGTCTTTTAAAAATCTTCCTTTCCCTCCCCTCCCCATTGTTGGGATTTTTTTTTAAACCCGAAAATTAAATTTTTAAATTATTTTTAAATGCTCCATAAAATTTTTAATATAATAATTGGGAAAAATGGGCGAATGATTTAACGAAGTGGAATTTTTTGGGAATTTCAGGAAAACTTCGGTTGGGAAAACCCCGAAGTCAAAACTTTGGGGTACTTCGGGGGAAGTGAAGGGAAGTTTTGCTTTTGTTTAAATAAAATGGTTTTGCGAGCCCCATGGCCCCTTACATGGGGCAAAGACTTGGGGAGGAAAAAAGGGCATAGCCTGAAATGCATGTGAAAGAGGTAAAAGCCAACCCAGGGGACCGGGGGTTTTTCTGTGACGTCCCCGCAATTTTATAAGTCCGGGCACGACGCCGGGGCTCACATCCTCTCCCTGTGCTAATGGGGAAGGGGTCCCTCCCGGGGCCGGCTGTGGGCCTTACTAAAGGGAATTGATTTTTATTTTAAGTGATTTTGGGGGTGTCTCTTTTTGGGGTTTTTTTAGGGGACTGTTTCTTAATGTTCTATTTCAAATTTTTTTGGGGGGGTATTGGATCTGAAATCCAGTGTGCGTCCACTGCAGCGGGTATATACATTCATATCCAAGTGGGATCAAAGCCGGGTTCCTGTTGTATTCATTTAAAAAAACAGCGTTTTTTCAATACAAATCCCAACTTTTTTTTGGCTTTTTAAATTTTCTATTGCGAAATTTTTACTTTCCAGGGGTTTAAATTTAAAGCGTTGTTTTTGTGGTGTGCTGACCCCAAAAAAACCGTTTTTTTCAACGCCAAAAATATAAATTTTTCCGTAGCCTAATTTCAAAAGAAAAGGTTTTTTACAAACTGTTTTTCTTTGTTTTTGTGGCGTAGAAAAAAACGCAATTGTAACCGAAACAAAGTTTTACAATTTTGTGCGGCTCAGTTCTTTGGCGAAATTTACCCCAGGGGTTTTTAAAGCGTTGTTTTGCTGGTGTGCTGCCCCCAAAAAAAACCCTTTTTACCCCAAATTATAAATTTTTTCCTGTGGGCCTAATTCACAAGAAAAGGTTTTAATTAAAAACTCAAATTTTCTTTTTGTGGCTTAAAAAAAACCACCCCTTTTTAACATGCTACAAGCTATATTTTTTTGGGGAAAAATTTTTTTGGGGCCAATTTACACCGGGGTTAATTAAGCGTTGTTTTGCTGGTGTGCTGCCCCCAAGGGAAACCCGTTTTTTTTTCAACCCCAAAAATTTTAAAAATTTTTTTTTGTACCTATTCACAAGAAAAGGGTTTAAAATTAAAACCTGTATCTCTTGTTGTGTGGCGAAAGGAAAAACGAAAATTGTAAACCCCTTAAAAAGGGTTACTATTTTTTTGGGGCTCAATTTTTGGCCCCAATTAAATCCAGGGGTTAATTAACGTTGTTTGCTGGTTTTTGCTGCCCACAAAAAAAAACCGTCTTTTTCAACCAAAAATAAAAAAAAATTTTTCTGTACCCAAAATTCAAAAAGAAAAGGGTTTAATTACAACGGGTATTTTGTTGTGTGGCGTAGAAAACACGAAATTTGTAACACGCTCCCAAAGCTACTTTTTGGGGGGCCCCAATTCTTTGGGGGCAATTTACTTTCCGGGGGGTTAATTAAGCTTTTTGTTTTGTGGTGTGCTGCCCCCAAGAAACCGTCTTTTTCAACGCCAAAATATATAAATTTTTCCTGTACCCTAATTCACAAGCAAAGGTTTAAATTAAACTGTATTTTTGGGTTGTGTGGCGTGAAAAACGGCAATTGTAACCGCTAAAAAGCTTTTATTTTGTGGGGCTAAATTCTTTGGCGCAATTTACACCCTTGGGGAAAAATTAAGGGCGTTTTTTTGCGGGTGGGGCTGAAAAAAATTTAAACCGTCTTTTTCAACGCCAAAATATAAAAATTTTTTCCTTTTACCCAAAATTCATTTTCCAAAGGGTTAAAATTTAAGCCTATTTGTGTTTTTAATTTTTTGGTAAAACCACAGTTTTTTTTAAGGCCCCACATACAAGAAAAATTTTTCCTGGCCATTTTTTTGGGAGCGCAATTTATACCCAAAGGGGTTTAAACCCAAGCTTGTTACTGGGTTCTTTTTGGAGTAAAAAAACGGGGGTGTTTATTTTCTTACGAAAATATCAAAACAGTGTCTGTAAAATTTTTTTAAAAACAAACAGTTGTCAGACAGAGGGTGGGCAGGCTCTGCCCCTGGAGTGGCAGTGGCAAAAACTTTTCCTGGAAAAGGGCCCAGGTCGCAGCCCCACCCAAGGGGGACGTCCCCAGCGGGGGTTTCCTCGATGGGGAAACAACTCCCGTGTCATTTTAGGGGGCTGTGTTTTTCCCGAAACCCCAAAAGGGGTTTCTTGTTTTGGTTTGACTAGGTCTCCTTTTTCCCTCCCAGATGACATTGAAAAACCCCCAGCCAAGGTGGTGGTACCTCGGGGAAAAAACCCTTTAGTTGGCAGGCCCCGGGAGGGGGGTAAACGGCCCTCCCTTTTCCTTTCACCCCCTCTGTCCCATCCGGTTCCCTCGCCAGAGATTACTATGGGGGCCGGGGCTCGGGCGCCACTATATAGCGGGGTTTGAAAAATTTGAAGAGGGAAAGTCAGGGGCTATTGGGCAGCGAAAAAAGGGGGGCCAATACCCCCTGCTTTTGCGTTGGGGGGAAAAAGTATTTTTGTGGAGAGGGGCATGGGAGGTCATTTTGTGGGGGTCAGATCTGCTCCCAAGGGCCCGGGTTTGATGAGGACAGCGGGGAGTTTGAAACACAAATAGATGATGATGTAGCCGACCCCTTGGGAGGGGGGGTGAGGAAAGGGCTTCATCTTGTCAGGGAAAAAGGGAGTAGCTTGGGGGGTTTCGGGGCAGAGGCAGCCAGAAGGGGTCTTTTGGGGCCCGGGGAGTAGCAGGTTTGCAGCAGTGTGAGGTCGGGACCCCAAAGGGGGCCAAAAGGGGTAAAAAACCCGCTTGGGCAGGTAAAAGAAAGTAGGGGCACGGGGGCCCTCAGCGAGGTAGCGGCGGCGGGTATTTCACTAGTCCCGGGCGTTGGGGGTTTTAAAACCCGGGATACTGGGCGGGGTGTGGCGTTCTTTGCAAAAAGCACCGGAGGGAAGGGAATTTGGGTATTTTGTAAAATTGGGGGCGGGAAAGTAAAAGCTCCGGGAGGAGCAAACTTTTGGCCCCACGGCCCCTGCGTCAACACATGCGCGTCACCATCCGGGGGGCCTGGGAAAAAACTTTTTGGCTCTTTTTGTGGGGGTTCCTTCCTGCCGCCGCAGCAACAGCCCCCAGCAGCGCCCAGGGGGCACGAGGGCCATTGCAGCCGGGCAAGGCCCCAAACCACCTCTGCGAAGGGGTGTTTCTCTTTGACACTTTCCCCTGGTCCAGTTGCTCCTGCTCCCGCTTTTCCCTGGCGCCAGAAAGTCGTTCAGGGGGGCGATTGCAAAGAGAAAAAACAGTTTGGCCCAAAACCTTCCAAAGGTGCGGGCAGTGCCCGTGCTCCTGTCCAAGTTGTTGGTATTGCAGTCCCTTTCCCTTTTCCCAAAAGGTGGATCTTTCACCTTTTAGAGAAAATAATGGCTTGTGCCGAGCCCAGATTTGGGGGTTTCCCAAAACCGTAATTTTTTTTCCAAAAAGGGGGTACCAGCACTTCATAAAAATTTTTGAAAAGAAGGTGGGTCAGTTCCCTTGGGCTTTCGGGTTTTTTCCAAGTGCACGGCAGCCCCGGACGTCTGGGCTGTAACTACGGGTTTAGGGCCCGTTCATGTTTCCCTTTTCGGCCCACTGGGTTAAAGTGCTTCCAGGGAAGGACACCCCAAAAACTTGGGGCAGGGACCCCCGCTTTCCCACGTTGTCAAACCCTGCACCTGCCCCAATGTCCCCTCCTCCTCCTTTCCAAACCCCCACCACCATTCAGCCTCCCCCAAATACTGCTTCCTTAACCAATGTTTTAGGGACGGGTTTTTCACGCGTTCTTTCCCTGGCTTGCCAAACGAACGAAGTCACACAGGGGAGGAAAATGCTCCGCGTCATGCACAAAAAATCGATGTGTGGCTTTCTTTGCGCCCAAAAAGCAAATCGGAAAAAATTTTTTTGCGGGACAAAGGGAGGGAACATTTTTGGGGCCCCCCCCTGCTTTGAGGGGGATGGTCCATGCGCCCCGGGATGGGGCAAGTGTTCAATTGGTTGTGAAAAGGGGTTTCCCGAAGTCTTCCAACCCTTTTTCAGAACATTCTGAAAATTTGGGCCGGAAACTGTTTCATGCACTTTATCATTCGTACAAAGCCCAGGAACACCTTTTCGAGTTGCAAACGGCGAAGGCCTCCCCCCCCCCCACTCTGATATTCGATGTTTCACCCGCTGGAATTCCCGCCTTTCACATGTTGGACCCCACTGTATGAACAGAGGGAAAGGGCCCCTTAACGATTTTTGTGATCCAGGGGGGGACAAAAAGTACTCCCCTGTGTAAAATTTGATGTAAACCCGGTGCTAAAGCGGCCCCCTTTCCCTTTGTTGAGGGCCCTTCGAAGGGGGGGGGGCGACGTTTTTTTTATCAGTCGCCGGACCCGGGTTTAAAACGTAATTCCCCCTGCTTTTATGTCCTGGAACAGATGCTGGAAAAAAACTGTCTGGGAGGGGATGGAGAGTGGGGGACTTTCATCTCGTGGCCACATGAGTCCGGGGGGGGACCCGAAATGGAGGGGGAGGAGGAGGGGCTTTGGGGGGGAAGCATTTTTCTGGTGAAAAGGTGGATTTTTTACCCAGGTGGGCAAGAGAGGGGAGGGAGGGGCAAACTGGAGGAGGTGGGTGGAGATGAGGGGAAAACGAGGGAGATGACCCCAAGCACCTGGCAGTTTTCAGTGAAAAAGGAGGCAGGGGGCCCTCGGAAATTCCTTGGCCGATGGCCGCAGCATGCTTATTTGGGGCCCGGCTTTTTGGGCAGCCGAATAGTCAGCATCGGCAGGAGGGTGACCCTTTTGGCTCTCCACCCTATTGGGAAACCCCGGGTAAACCCTTCCAAAATTGGGGGCCCTTTTTTCCCGTATGGAGGGAAGACAAACTCAAATTTCATAGGGAAATCCTCCGTAATTTAGTTTTTGGCCCCCTGCCCCATGTGCGGCACGGGTTTCCCCCCTCTGAAAGGTCTGACCGGGGGGGTTTAAACACTCACGTTTTACTGCCCCGGGTCTTTGGGGGAAAGGGGGGGGGGTAGGAGAGTACCAAACTCCATCGTTGTAACCTAATCTGGAGGGCACTGATTTAGCAGCTTCCTTCAAACCCCCTAGTGAGGAGGGGGAGTCGCCACAGCAGCACAGCAGGGCCCGGAGCAAGTCCCCCGAACCAAAGGGGTTTTGGGGGCCAATTGGGGCAGCAACCCGCCCCTCAGTTAGAAGTCCGTGGGGTACTGGGGAGCCAAAAATGGGGTGTGTGGCCCCCCAAATTGGCCCGTTTGCAGTGGAGAAATTTTTTCCCCGGCCCAGGGGTTTTTTAAATGTGGCTTTTAGAGGGGTGTTCAGTGCGGGGGGGCCTTTTTACCCCAAGGGAACCCGCTTTTTCCATGGGAAAAAGTGGAACGGCGGGCCTTTTTTCAAAATGAATCAGGGGGTGGATCGGCCCCGGATTTTCACACACCAAAGGGCCCTTAGGCGTCGCTGGGGTTCAAATACCTGCCTCAGCCAAATTTTCTGATTTCCGCCCCCGCCCATGCCCCCACAAACTGTGCCAGGGTTTTTCCCTTTGCCCCCCCTCTTTACCAGGGAATGGTATTTTCCACCCACCTCAAAACCCCTGTCATTGTTTCCACTTTATGACCTCATGCTGCTGCTGCTGTGTTGTGTTTCCGTGACATCCACCCCTGGTCATTGTCCCCTGTCTGACCTCATGTGCCTTGGGTGTGGTGCTGTCAAAGTTTCCCCCACAACTGTTTTCATTTTGCCACTGCCTTTACCCCATTTCTGCTTTCCCCCGTGACCCGATCTCGGGCATTGTGCCAACCCAGTGGGTTTCCCCCTGTTTTTTCCCTCCGAATGTCATTGTGCCACTCTTGACCTCATGTGTTGCGTGATCCTGCCGTTTCCCTCCCCACTGGTCATTTTTGCCACTGCCCGAAATTTATGTGCTGCCGCCCCTGACCCCCGCTCTCGTCATTGTGCCCCTTCTGTGGGCCCTTTTCCCCCTGTTTTGCCACCTCCAGAATGTATTGTTTCCCCCCTGCCCGATTTTCATGTTTCTTTCCGGGGCGTGACCTCCACCACTGTGTGATTGTGGCCACTCTGTGGCCCCAATACTGTTTTGCCGCCTCCCGAAAGTCATTGTGCCCCTGCCCGGGTCTCATACTGGGTGCCGCCGTGACCTCCCACACTGTGGATTGTTTCCCCCTGTGGCCCAATAAAGGTTTTTCCGCCCCAGAATTTTCATTGTGCCCCCTGCCTGATCTCATTTCTGCTTTCCGCCGTGACCTCCACACTGTGGGGGATTGTGCCACTCTGTGGCCCTTTTTCCCGTTTAGCCCCCTCCAGAATTTTTTTTGTGGCCCCTGCCTGTCTCATTACTTTCTGCCGCCCTGACCTCCACCCCCCTGTGTGATTTTGCCACTCTGTGGCCCAATACTGTTTTTTGCCCCCTCCAAAAATGTCATTGTGCCCCTGCCCGATTCATATGCTTTCCCCCGTGACCTTCCCCCCATGTTTTGATTGGGGCCACTCTGTGGCCCAATATGTTTTGCCGCCCCCAGAATTCCCTTGTGCCCTGCCCCGATCCATGCTGCTGCTGTCGTGGGCCTCCACATGTTCATTTTGTCACCTGTGGGGCCCCCAATCGTTTTTTCCCCCTCCAGAATTTCATTGGGGCCCCTTTCCTGACCTCATAAATACTGCGCCGTGAAACCTTTCCCCTCTCGTCATTGTGCCACTCTGTGCTTTCCCCGTGTTTTTCCCCCCTCCGAATGTCATTTTGCCACTGCCTGTTTATGCTGGGTGGCCCGCCGCCGTCACCTCCACCCCTCTGTCCCCTAATTTGCCCCCTAGCTCTCAGCTTGTTTTTTTCCAAACTTTCCCTGGCATTGGCTTTATCCCAAAGGGGGGGGAAAAATTCCCGTTGAGTTTTTTTTTTTGGGCAGTTTTGCCCCCTTTTAAAATGCCCAGGGAATTTTATAGTGAAGCGGGTTCTTTAAAAGGGGGCGGAGTCATCTGGGTGTCATACTAAAAACTACTTGTTTTGAAGACCAAAAACCCAAATCCCCTCTGCTTATTTAAGCATGGGCCCCAAAAACGTTTACAGAACCCCCGGGAGGCTTTTGGCCCGCCTGGAAATTTGCTTTCTTTTTAACGGGATTCGTGCCGAAAAAAAAATTTTTCAGAAAAGAAACGAATTTTGTCGGAAAAATTTGGGAAGTGGGGCCGAATCGAATTTTTGAGAAATTCGCCCATCTCTAATAAAAATGTCGTTTTGTTTTTAGGAAGTTTTTGAATTTTCACCAAGATCAAATTTTTTAACGATTTGCTGGAAAATGTTGGTTTGTTTTTTACCTTTTAGTTATATTTACATTGTTTGAATTTTATACCACAAATCTGGTTTTATTTTTTATTTGCTCTACAAATTTTTTTAAAATAATTCTACCCTTTTGGGTTTAAAAATTTTGTATATGCATATGTTATTTTTCCCCAATCTATGTTTTTTGCCCCCTGTTCTTTTAAAATGTATGTACTATGCCTGGGAAAAACTTTTTTAAAGCTGTTTTTATGATGTAAACCCGTTTACTGTAAAATTGAAAATGGGGTTTTTTACCTCATGGGTTGTTTTTAGTGTTTTATGTCGGAAAAATTTAAAAAAAAATTTTTGTTAAAAAAAAAATTTTCACCAAAATTTACCCTTTTTATTTCTAATGTTACGTAGATGAGCAAAATTTTTTTTTTTTTCCCCTTTAGATTCCCTTGCAAGTTCATACCAAAACATGCCCGTTAAAACCCGCCAAGTATGGAAAAAAAATCTTCTGGGGTGGGGTCATTCTCAAATTATTTTTTGGATTAAAAAAAGGGGTTTCTACTTTGGTAAAAAAGTTGATGCACCAGTACAGAAAGATCTAGGGTCTGAGATTGTGAAAACACTTGCTGTACCAATATACAGTTCAGGTAGAAACATTACCATGGACAATTATTTTACCAATGTTGCACTGGGCAATTTTCTGCTTGAAAAAGCTGTTACACTTGTTGGTACTATGCAGCCAAACCAACGAGAAATTCCTCAAGCAAAGAAACACAATCCACAGCTCTCTTTATGAGAGTGTCTTTGGTTTCAACAACAAAGCGACACTGGTATCTTACAAAGCGAAGAAGGAGAAATCCGTTACATTACTCAGTACCATGCATCATGATTCCAGTATTGACAGCAATGATAGGACATTGAAACCAGAAATCATCCTGTATTACAATAAAACTAAAAGAGATGTAGACAAAATGGATGAAATCGTTGGAAAATATTAATGCAAGAGGCAAACAAGACGTTGGCCTGTAGTATTGTTTTCAAATAAGTTTGATGAAGCCGCCCTGAATTCATTTATTATTTATACAGAAACTCATCCAGAATTCCATGCAAGAAGGAAGGACAGGAGTCGCCTTTTCTTGAAGGACCTTTGCCATGAACTTGTAATGCCTCACATGATGGAGTGAAGCAACATGAAATGCTTGCCAAAGCAAACTAAAGAAGCAATGAAATTGTGTGGTGTACAGTTCCAGGATATTCCAGAGCCAGGAGAAAGAACACGAAAGCATTGTTTCATTTGTCCAAGAAACTTAGAGAAGAAAAATGAGCGATATTGTACAACTTGTGGGGAAAATGTATGTAAAGAACATTATTCAGAAAAGATAACGTGAAAATTGTTTGGAAGACCAATAAAATTGAAAAGAAAAAGTTAGAAATTTTTTTTAGCTGCAGCTAGTTTAATCTAGATTTATATACCTTTTGTGTATTCCATATCTTTGTTTGAAATTTGGAAACAAAATGTTTTTTGGTGTTTTCTACAAAAAAATATAATTATAATGTTGTGCATTATTCATATCTTATTTTGCAATTTTGAAATAAACTTGTAAAAGTTATTTATGTGAGTTTCTCCATATAATTTGCATGGGGACCTAAAAGGCCCCCATTATGTAAAAGTGTAGATTTGTGAATTCACGCATTCTAGGGTCAAGTGGACTCTTTAATGGCAGTACAAGCTACAAGCTGCCATATTTGAGCAGTAAATGCTGCTGCATCTTACAGAATAATGGACAAAATGCTAGAAACTGGATGTCTGTTACTAACTCATGCTGTCTTCAACAAGGGTGGCTTAACATATGTGACAGGTTCCCTTTAAGGAGCTGGCTAACATGCTGAGTTGGCTCCAGAGGTGGGGAGTGCCAGCTGATTATTACAGCTGACACCCGCTGCTAACAACAGGAGTTGGAGCAGGCTCAGTGCCTTATGTTTAATTATTTGGACGCTGTGGAGATTGTGGCTGCTGTGTCTAAGTGAATGAGAAACTGTGCTGCACACTGTTCCGGCCTCCCATGAGCTCTCAGGCAACAAGATCCCAGGGTTCTGAGGAGGCAGAAACTAATAGAACCACTCTGGCACACCCTTCAACATCATTCAAATAATGCTGAATCGTGTATAAGGATTGCATGTACTGATGCAAAAATAAAAAGTTTTAAAAATAAATAAAATTCTAAACACCAAAATTGTGGGTTTTATTGGTCATTTTATGTCCCTAAAAAAAATCTGAATAAAAAGTGATCCAAAAGTCACATTTATCCCAAAACTGGTACTATACAGGGGGCCGATGTACAGATCTACCTGGCGGGAACTGGCATGGCATGTCTAAGAACAGATCTTTGTCCGAAACACGTAGGTTTCCTCTGAGCTGGACCAAGCAGTTGTTTAGCGTTTTATTTTAACCTTTTGAAGAAATAAATGTTTGTTTTAACTTCATATTTTTCCACTTATCCACCTGTTGGGAGTGCTGGATCTACACATTAGGTGACATGTATGAACGTTGGCTCTGACAGGCCAGTTCTAAATAGCTTTTAGGCAGTGTCGAATGCGCCAGAATGTATGAACCTGTTCTTCTGAAGGTCATACATACAGGCTTTTTGTCGTGTCAAGACTCGCTCAGACAGACCACCTTAACTTGGTCTGGCTGTCCTAACTGTTCTGCGTCTAGATTTGGTGTCAAAGAATCATAAATGTGTCTACTTCTACAAACATTGTGCAACAAACCCCCAGAATGCCCCCAAATCCTTGGCGCACTAAAAATGGTCTTTGACACATTACAAAGGCACTTATCACGCTAAAGTTTGGAGTGCGCCTGTTCATACATTCTTTTTGGCTCAAAGTACACCAGAAAACTGACAGCCCCTTTTTTGTAAACTTGGACAGCCATATATCACCACTACATAATTACTTAATAATACCACCATACTGTTCCTGAATATAAACCTGTTACACTACTAACAATATTTCTGCCATATGATGACCATATATTATAGTGGTACATACCAGTTGTACACAGGCTCTGCAGACATATAAGAGAGTACAGTACAGTTATATTTAGTGACTCACAGAAGACGTCTGTTATGAAAGAGTCATTATCTTTCCCTTTCTCCATTCGCTCCAGATTGCCCATGAGGACTTCTCCTGGCCACGACTCATCTCTACTGAATTAACCACACAAACATCTTAATCCCACTTTTTCCAGTACCTCCCTAGCAGTTTCCTCTGTACAAACTCCCCATGGGGTGGTAGGTTTAGTAGGTGGGAGAAGGAATAAGAGACAATAGATGGTGGTAAGAGGATTATTTAGTGTTAGATGTGGGGATTTTTATGTGTTGGCACTAGGTCGCATAACACAATGGTAGGGGGCAGGAGAGGAGGTACAGGCCACAGCAAATAAGCACAATTTCCTGAAGAAGCAAAATGGATATACCAGTTAAATGCATTGAATCCGCAGGTTTAAATAAAGGGCTTTTTTTTTTACACCCTTTCTTTAAAGTAAACCTAAAGGGGCGAGTTCCAGGGCTTATTGACCCGAATTGCGGGAGGTTTTTTGCCCGCAAATACAGCGTTTTACGGGCGGGGGGGGAGGGGCACTACCACCCCCATAGACATGCATTACCACGCCTGGGGCCCCCCGGGGAAATGTGCCTTCACTTTCTCCCCCCCGGGCTATTCCCGAGCAGGAGGAAAGCGGAATCCAAAGTTCTCTAGAGAACTGTGGTTTACCGAAAACCCGGGAAAAGGGATTTCAGCCGTAGCGCGCATGGGGGCGCGCAAATTTCTGAAATCCATCCAGAAATAAGCCATGTAACGGGGCCCTAACGGGTCATTTTACAGGGGGAATGTAAATGATTATCAATTTAAAAAATGCTAAATGATTACTTTTCCAATTTCAAATTATGTAAAAATTGTTTGGTAGAGTGGCATGTCTTTCTGGAAAATTTATTTTCAGAACACCTACAAAACCCCTAAAAACTGATATTCTCAGTCACCCTTATATGGCTGGTAAATGTGTGTAAGAATGTACACATTACTCTATATATGGGGAATCCCTTCATATTATTCTATTATACAGTTGATATGTATGGCGTTTTTCCAATTTTTATATTCCGTTAAGTATTCCTTTATGAGATGGTTTATGTCAATTCTATATATAGATCATCTTAGATGGAACATCTACAAGTGATGAAATTTAGCAGCTTCCTTCGGAGGGTGTCTTTTGGTGCATATGGGGGATTTGTATACAAAATATTGAATTTTAAAATTAAAATTTTTATAATTTGTGATTTTCTCTCTCAAACAACTTTTGCTATCTACATAACAAAGATTGTGTGGTCATTTCAGTTTTAAAATAAATACATTTTGTTAAAAGTAATTGCTCTTGGAACACTCTGACTTTGAACAACCTACTAGCAAAGGTAGTTTTTTTTTTTTTTACATTTCTGGGCACTAAAACTGTAATTTCCATTTGGGGTTTAAAAAAAAAGGGTTAAGTTTTAATTTAATTCTGAGATGGTTAAAAGGGGTCTAAGATTGCCTATAGCAAAGTGTGGGGTTAATCCCCCACAACAGGCACCAATAACAACTGGGTGTTTGCCCTGGGGGATAGGGCGCCACTCCATTTTTCCAGATGCAGAATAATCTATCCAGCACCTGGGAAAGCAAGGTGACATCCCCACAGCAGACCCCCAACAAAGCTGGACAATAGGAGGGCAGGGAGAAAGGGACCGGTGGGACATACCTCGACCTGCCGGGACTTAGGTTTTGCCGATGGAATCCGGGACTGTCCCACAGGATCAGGGAGATATAGTCAGAGTGGGGGGTGAGACAGTGACTGGAGGGTTCAGAGTAGGGGCGAAACAATGGCTGTGGGATCAGAGTGGAAGAAGACAGTGTCTGGAGGGTTCTGCGGAGGGGAAGACAGTGACTGGAGGGTTCCAAGGGCAGAAAGGACAAGACGAGTGATCGGGAGGAACGTAAAGGGAGGGCTCAGGCGGGAGACAGTGGCTCGAGGGTTTAGAGGGGAGGAGACAATGACTGTGAGGGTTATAGGCAGGAGACAGTGACTGGAGGACTAAGAGGGGGAGACAGGGACTGCAGGGATCAGGGGAGAGACAGTGACTGGAGGAGTGAAAGTGGGAGACAGCGACTGAAGTGGTCAGGGGAGAGACAGTGACTGGAGGGGTTAGAGGGGAGACAGTGACTGTGGGAGAGATAAGGGGAAGAGACAGTGTGTATGCAGAAGTCTGGGTGGGGAAGAGCAGTGAGTGGAGTTTCAATATTGGTAGCTACCCTATCTTGGCAAAAGAGATTTCGGAAGCACCACTGATGACATCTAGAAGATCTCGTAATTTGAAAGACCATTTGCTCAAGAGTCATTATTTTGTCAATAACAGCAACCCCTTTAGTAGTTGTGGACCAAAGCAGGGATTTTTCCCATGTGGCCATTGTGTAGCCTGTGAAAATATGACTAGAACAACAATTTTTAAGTTGACCAGGCTCTGGATTTTTGAATTTTACATTATATTATGTAATTCCAAAAATGTGATGTATTATGCTTTATGTGCCTGTCCAAAAATATACATTGGCATAACTACAAGGAAGCTAAAGATAAGAGTTCTAGAGCACATTCCTAACATTGTAGCTGCAAAACAATACACTGATATCTCTCAATTAAAAACAAAAATTTAAAATATGGAGGTCTGAACAGATACCTAACTAGGTAAAATGTCAAAGTAGGTTCCCATCTGTACTGAGGTCACATTGTCACGGTGGATGGACCGTTACAGTAGTTTTGATCAAAAATGTACGCTAAGAACTTTTAGTGTGTATACAAAAGTAGCAGAAATGAATTTTGAAAAATTCCTATTTTCACTTTATATTTTTTTTCACGTTTGTACAGTGCGGCTGAAAAAAGTTTGATTTTAAAAAGGGAAATCTCTGGATATGACGCTGAGCACTGATCTGAGTGGAACCTGTCTTGTTAAACTGCTGTATGGTATTGATCACTGTGCTGCAAATCAGTTTCAGGGTATTGGCAATCTTCTTACATCTTAGCCCATCTTTATGTAGAGCAACAATTCTTTTTTTCAACCCTCAACATTCCTTTGCCCATGGGGCCCTTTTGAACTTCTGACCGGGTTGAAGCGAAAACCCCCAAAATTAAACACACTTGCCCCATTAAAACACCTGAGACCCTTGTAACACTAATGATTACATTACAAAAAGGGGGAAAAGGCAAATTACTCAACGTTCATTTTCACTTAGGGGTTTAAGCACTTTTGTTACCATTTTTTAGCATTGATGGTGAAGTTGAGTAATTTTAAGGCCACCAAAATTTTACATGTTAAACAAGCTGTAAAACGACTACTTTACTTTTTATCAAGGTCAATCTTCATGCGTCCCATAAAAAATTAATAATTACTTAAAAAAATGTGAGGGGTGTACTCTCTTATGTACAGAGAGAAAAAAAATTATATTATGAATTTTGTAATTACATTTTTATTATTGCACTGTATACATCATTGATGAATTTCAGTGTATCACATTAATTATTCATGTATTTTTTTAATAACTTTTTCAACACATGCACTAATTATATTTTAAATCTTGTATTTTACACTTTTCTTGCACTACATGAATTACTTATATTATTAAATTTACTATTGTATTATAAATATTTCACTTTATAATAAATTAATAACAATTATTTGTCATTAAAAAAAATTTTATATGCTTAAAAAATTGCATCTTTTAATATTTAAATTTTATATTTTAAAAAAAACTTTGGTATTTTATTTTTATAATAAACTAAGAGTCCCCAGGGTTTTTCATATTTTCCTTACAGTAAAACATTTCCAATTTCCATATGCCTTGAGGGTTTTACTTAGCTTTATGTCCACGATATTTGTTTAAAAGTATAATTGCCTTTTTAAATGTGCACCTGTTTTTCAGAAAATTTTAATATGTGGGAGAGCCAAAATATTTTTGTAGTTCATTTGAGAGGGCGATCTTTATTGGCTTTGCTGCACACAGCTCCTCTTTTTAAAACCCTGCAGGATAATTCAAAGCAGTTTCCCACCCCAAACCCGAAGTTGCAGTCTTTATTGACCCCAGTGAGGTAACTATTTAGGTAGGGACTCACCTGCTCGGGATCCCCTTGACTTTTTGGGGGGAAAACTTAAAAACAATCCCTTTTATCAAATACTGTAAACTAAAAGTCCCCGGTTTTTTTAATTTTCCTTAGCAGTAATGCATTTTTTCCAATATTTCCAAAAGCCTTGAGGTTTTTTCTTTTCTTTAGTGTGCCACGATATTTGTTTAAACGTATAATGCCTTTCAGGTGCACCTGTTTTCGAAAATATTTAATATTTCAGAGCCAAAATATGTTTTGTAGTTCTTTGAGAGTGGGGATTCATTGCTTGCTCAACAGCTGCCTCTTTTAACCCCGTGCAGGATAATTCAATTGCTAGTTCCTACCATACCCTGAAGTTTCGTCTGTTTGAAGCCCATGGGAACATATTTTTGGTAGGACTCACCTCTCTGGGATCCCCTTGACGTTTGGAGTGAGCTTAAACAACTTTGATAAATACTGTAAACTAAGAGTCCCAGGTTTTTTCATATTTTCCTTAGCATAATGCTTTCCAATTTTCCTATGCCCCTTGAGGTTTTACTTGTCTTTAGTGTCCCCTGAATTTGTATTTTAAAATAATATTGCCTTTTCAGTTTCACCTTTTTTTAGAAAAATTTAATATGTGCAAACCAAAATATGTTTTTGTAGTTCATTTGAGATGGCGATTCATTGGCTTGCTGCACACAGCTGCCTCTTTTTTAAACCCGGGAAGGGTAATTTAATTTCTAGTTCCTACCATACCCGAAGTTGCAGCTGTATTGACGCCTTAGTAACATATTTATGTAGGGGCTCCCCCTGCTTCCGGGGCCCCTTTGACGTTTTTGGGAGGGGAGCTTAATACAATCTTTGATCAAATACGTAAACTAAAGTCCCAGGTTTTTCATATTTTCCCTTTGCATAATGCATTTTAAATTTCCATACCTGAGGTTTTTACTTAGTCTTTAGTGGCCCGATATTTGTATTAAACGTATATATTGCCTTTCAGTGTGACCTTTTTTCAGAAATATTTTAAAATGTGCAAAGCCAAAATATGTTTTGTAGTTTATTTGAAGTGGCGTCTCATTGCTTTCACACAGCGCCTCTTTTTTTCCAGTGCAGATAATTCATTGCTTTTTCCCCACAAAACCCTGAAGTTGCAGCCCCGTATTTACGCCTAGTGAGGGAACATATTTAGTGTAGGGGCTCACCTGCTCTGGTCCCCCTTTACGTTTTGGGAGGGGAGCTTAATACAAACTTTGATCAAATACTGTAAACTAAAGTCCCAGGGGTTTTCAATTTTCCTTTGCAAATGCATTTCCCAAAATTTCCATATGCCTTGAGGGTTTTACTTTGTCTTTAGTGTCCACTGATATTTGTATTAAAACGATAAATTTGCCTTTTTCAGTGTGCACCCTTTTTTCAAAATAATTTTAAAATGTGCAAGCCAAAATATGTTTTGTAGTTCATTTGAGATGGGGGATCTCATTGGCTTGCTGCCCCACACGCCCCCTTTTTAACCATTCAGGATAATTCAAAATTCTATTTTCCTACCATCCCCCGAATTTTAGTCGTATTACGCCTATTAGGTAACATATTTAGTGAGGGGCTCACCTGCTTGGGACCCTTTACGTTTTGGGAGGTACTTAAAACAATCTTTTATCAAATACGAAACAAGGGTCCCAGGTTTTTCATATTTTTCCCAGCATAATCATTTCCAATATTTCCATATGCCCTTTAGGTTTTACTTTAGTCTTTATGGCCACGAATTTGATTAAACGTATTTATTGTTTAATTCTTTAAATTTTTGTTCAATGGTGAATCAGGGTTTTTCCGTAATTCTGTTTTAAATGGACAATTTTAATTATCATTTTGTGCCCCACAGGCTTTCGACAGTGTGGACACCCCAAGTTGTATGGGGTTGTTGTAAAGTTGTCCTATTCTATCATGCGAGCTAGCTGACGGAAAGGGAATGTGTGCACTCTCATTCCCGGGGTCTAAGAAAATGGTGGTGCACATGACAGGGATAAGCATTTTGGGGATGGGACTCCCAACTACCCTATCTTTCAAAACACCGGGGGTCGTAAGAGACCAGCACGGGATCCGCCCGCTTGCCCGCGCCGGATGGGGGGCACAGACTCACCCTGCTGCCTGCGCTTTATTATCGCAGCCAAACAGGGTGCGTAAAAAAGCTAAATCACCCCCGCCGGAGCTCACTCCGCCCGGGGGGAGGGCTAAATCAGCGGGAATTTAAAACCCCTGGGTTTCCAATCGCAAAACCGTGCACGGGGTCGCCCACAAGCCCGCCTAAAACGCCAGGACTATGCATACGCCATTTTTGGTAAGTCACTTCCCACTAGGCGAATGCAAAGTCCTGCGGAAGGGTTTTAAAGGGTATTTCTCCTATTTTTTTCTTTCTTGGTTGTATAGAGGTAGGAATTGGTAGGGAAATGCTGTAAATGTAAGGGGTCCAAGATGGTTGTTTAGTAAATTCTACAGTGAAGAGTAATTGACGGGAGAGGTCTTCATGGGTTTTCGGCCCAAAGGGAAAAAAAAAATGGAAAGCGAATAACTTATCAGAGAACACTCTCCTTTGGGCCAGGATATAACGTAATTTTACTGTAATCACTTTTACTAGGGTCTTTTTAAGGCAGAGTATCTGTGTACAACTGGTATCTACCACTTTATGGTCACTGTACAGCAATAAATATTTTTCTATTATAATGGATTATATTCAGTAATGGTATGGTTTATTATTCAGTCACTGTGTTCATGATGTAGCAGTGTTAAAAAAAATTGCCATCCATGCCTAGCTACTTGAAGATGGTGCATGATAAGGAGAGAGCTTTGTCCAAAATCCTATGATGGTATAGGGTGGCTAAGGGTGAATTCAATGGCATCTACCAGGCGTACAGTGGTGCGTATTGTGCCACCACTATACGCTAGGTGTTTTAGAAGTACGTGCTGGCCAACGAATACTTGTAAAGTGCTTTGGCCCAGCCCCCATCCACCATACTTTTTTTTCCCCCGGTACCCCCGAAAGAAGTGACATGTCATAGCATTCAATGAGTGCTATGATTTTACAGTAATTGCACACCCTTCACAAACATGTCTGACCCACACCTTCTGTCTCCCTTTCCCCTTCCTTGTAGATTGTAAGCCTTCACGGGCAGGGTTTTGCTTTCCTCGACCATTAGTCACATTTTTTCACCATTATACTTTTTGATTTATGTTTTTTGTAGAAAAACCCCTTGAAAGACAGCCCCCTTTAAAACAATAGGCTCAAAATAAATAATAATAATAATAATTTTAGCGCAATTTCCCCGAAGTACAGCCTCAAATTTTGCCAGTAAAAACCCATTAAATAAAACTTTAAACTGTGTGATTTTAGCACCCTCACTCCATTACTCTTTAACTGAAATTGTACCTTATGTCATTTTGTCACTTTTTTGTAATCTTGCTAATGCTACTATTAATAATAATTTAATTTAGTGCAGCTGTTTTTACCTTGATTATATCCACAACAATAACAATTGTTTTATTTTGATAGTTTATCATATAAAATTTATCAATAAAAAATTATTGAAATTCCTTTCTGACACAGCTATATTTTTCGAATCTGACAGTGTGATTATGAGATTTCTATTTCATGACACATTGTATTTTAAAGGGGTGTCTCACTACATTGATTCTTCAGTCCTGTTTTCTCAGTTTAATTTTTGAATTCAGGGGCGTGTTTACTGGTTTTACTGTCTCCTATTGGTCTGCAGTGATGATCTGCTGAGGACACCAGGTCTGTAGCAGCCTATCAGGAGAGCTTGAACAGGTCTGTAGCAATAACGACCTGAGGAGCTAATGAAGCACATGGAAGAGGGGATATCTAGAAATAGGTAGAATACTGTTAATTGACACATTGCAAAGTGACTTGTTTTTGCAAGATCTTTAGTATAAAAAGCTATTTTTCTAGTAAGATAACCCCTTTAAGCAAGTGATACATTTTTGTCGATACAGTTTGTGTTTATTTGTGAAAAAAATTAGCAAAAATGTTCAAACTATTTGCCATTTTTCAAAGTGTGATTTTAATGCTTCTAAGACATACCACACAAAATAGTTAGTAACTAATGATAACTGTGTTACTACCTTATGTTGTTTTAATTTTCAAAAAAAAATGTGCAACAGATTTTTTTTGTCACTTGTTCAGATCTGACATGACTTTGAGAGGCATGCATGTTAGATATCGCTTTAAATCACACTATTTACAAATCTGCACCCCTCAAAATATAGAATACAACATTTAGGAAGTGTTTAAAACCTTTAGGTGTGTCATAGAAGTTAAAGTAAAGTGGAGGTCAAATTTAATTTTTTTGTAGATTTTCCAATTAAATACATTTTTACTGGAACAGTAGATGTTAGCAGAGGATCACATCTCAATATTTTAACCCTGATTCAGCTATTTTTAGAAAATCCCATATGTAACCTTAGTTTGGTATTTGACTCAAAAACAGACCTCAAAATTAAAGTAGCCTCTACTAGATTTGGGCTTCCTTATTATTATGAATAGCATCTTTTAAAAGCACCATTTCAATTTTGCAGACACCGTAAGGTGCCTAAACTTAATAAATACCCCCAAAAAGATCTGATTTTGTCCCTCAAGGAATACATGTAGTGATGTAATGAGCATTATTGACTCACAGAATTTTAACAAATGTTTAGCAATGGGTCGTAAAAATTTTAAATACAAGTTTTTATAATACCAATTTTAGATCAAAATTTTTATGTTGTCATACAAACATTTTTTTTTAAACATGTTTAAATATTGTTATATTCTCCTTTTTTATTTTTATGTTGATGGAGCTGGGTCAGAGCTTCTTTTAAGGTTTCATATAACTTTTAGATCACTTTTTCTTCTATATTATGTGAAGCAGGATGAACAAAAAACACAATTATGGAATTTTTTTAACAGTGATTACTGTGCAGATTAAATAACATTAAATCATACCAGTTTTAAAACTTAGGTCACTATGCAATAATGTCAAATATGAGTACCTTTTTTTGTGAAAAGCATCTGTGGACGGGTAGTGAATGCTTGTTTTCTTTATTTTTTGCTTTTTCACTTTTTACTTTTTTTTACATTGTTTCTATTTGTCCCACTATGAAACTAGACAGAGTGAGTGCTTGAGTGCTATTTTAATACATTGCAGTACATGACTGATCTGCCAGTCCCCTCCTCCGGTCACGGTCTGATAGGCCTGCATCACAGACATACCGAAAGTTATTGCTTAGCCTACGACTATCATGGCAACCATCAGCACTCCAATGTTACATTCAAGGGATACAAATGGAGCTCTTCTCCCTCAGTCAAATCCTTTAGATGCAGCAGTCGCTACTGGCTGCCGAATATAATTGGTTATACAGTCAGGATCACAAAGAAAGCTGATTGTAAAGTTGAATCCAGCATAGCTATATTTGTAGATAATATATTCTATTTATTGAGGTCTTGTTTAAAAAGTTCATCCAACGTCACATGCAAAACTGATGTGTGAATTTACCACTGTATATATAAAAGTCACTTATGCATTTTGGAGTTGATCCTTCCTCATAGCATTTATTAGTATATGCTATGAGAAAGTATCATCTCCAAAATGCGTAAGAGACTTTTATGTATACAGATATGCATCAATTTTGCATGTGACATTGGATACAGCAGGTGAAATAAGTATTAAAAACATCACCAATTTTCTAAGTAAATATAAGTAAGTATAAGTGAATATATTTCTATTGTGCTATTGGCATGAAATTCTCACCAGATGTCGGTAACAACCCATCCAGTACTTACAGGAAAAGAAATCGAACCATAAATGTCCATAAATTATGTGTAATAATGAGAAATGACACAGGGAAAAAGTATTGAACATGCTTACTGAAATTTATTTAATACTTCGTACAAAAGCCTTTGTTGGTGATGAAAGCTTCAAGACATCTCCTATATGGAGAAACTAGTCACATGCATTGCTCAGATGGGATTTTGGACAACTCTTCCACACAAACACTCTTCAAATATTAAAGGTTCCGTGGGCTCCTTCTATGAACTGTGAGCTTTAGTTCCTTCCATAGATTTTCTTTTGAATTCAGGTCAGGAGATTGGCTGGGCCATTCTAGCAGCTTTATTTTATTTATCTGAAACCAATTGAGAGTTTCCTTGGCTGTGTGTTTGGGATCATTGTTTTGCTAAAATGTCTATCTTCATTTCATCTTCATCAACCTGGTAGATGACAGCAGATTTTTATCTGTTCAATCATCCTTCCTTCAATGAAATAAAGTTTGCCAGTGCCATATGCTGAAAAACAACCCCTCACCATGATGTTCCCACCTCAAAACTTCTTGTTGGCATGGTGTTTTTTGGAGGGTTGGCTTTTGGCCTCCAAACATAATGGCTTCCATTATGACATTTAAAGATTTAAATTTTGGTCTCATCTGACCGGACTATATTCTTCCAATATTTCATAGGCTTGTCTAAACACTGTTGAACAAACTATTAATTCGCTTAAGCATGCTTTTTGTTCAACAATGGAGTCTTGCTTGGTGCCTGTGTATACAGGCCATTGAGTCTGAGTTCATTAATAATTGTTTTCTTTAAAACAATTGAACCTACTGATTCCAGGTCTTTCTGTAGTTCTCCAATTGCAGTCCTTCGCTCTTGGACAACTCTTATGAGAATTCTTTTTACTCCTTTATCTGAAATCTTGCAAGGAGCACCTGGTCGTGGCCGGTTTATGACAAAATTATGTTCTTTCCACTTCCAGATTATGTCTCCAACAGTGCTCACTGGAACCTTCAGAAGTTTAGCAATTCTTCTGTAACCAATGTCATCAGTATGTTTTTCAACAATAAGATTACAGAGGCCTTGAGACAGCTCACTGATTTAACCCATCATAAGATATTTCTTGTTTTGCACCTTGGTAATTAAACACCTTTTTATAGGCCATCAGTTGAACCAGCTGATATTATTTTTCACTTAGTGGCAGGATTGCTTTCTAATTACTGATAGATTTCTAATTACTGATATATTTCAGCTGGTGTCATTACTTTCTATGTTTTTTTTTGCCTTTCTCTTTCTTCATAGGGTCAATACTTTTTCTCTGTGTCATTTCTCATTACTACATATAACTTAATTTTTGGAAAGCTATGGTTTGATTTCATTGCCTGTGTAAATTGGATGGGTTGGTACCAACATCTGGTGACAAATTCATGTCAATAGCACCTTTAGAAATATATTTACTTAGAAAATGTGTGAGTTGTTTAATACTTATTTTACTCGCGATATATATATACTGTGTATATATATATATATATATATATATATATATATTATTTATATATTTGTTTATGCTATGAGGAAAGATCAACTCTGAAACATATAAGAAACATACTGTATATGTACAGCAAGTGATTTACGCATCAATTTTTCTTTGTGATTCAGGTGTTGAACATTATCCGAGAACACCTTCCTATGATTTCTGCAGATCATGAATCAGTCAGCCGACTGTTTTTTCTTTATACATTTTTGGACAGCCAGGATTGGTATAACCAACGGTCCAGACTATTAGAGAAAAACTCTGGCTGTATGGTACAGAAGTTCTCTGGCTGCAATTGTGCGTATACAGTCATGTAAAGTTGGGAAGGGGCTAAAAAAGCAGAGCACGGTAACAGTTATCCTTTTAGTAGGTTGTTCAGTGTTCTACTAAGGTTTCTTAGGCCCACCAGAAGAAATGATTCTGAAGTTTACCCTCCATCATGCACAGTGTTTGTACATCCACTTTCTTTTTTCCGTATTCCAAAGCTTTATTGAATACAAAGTGGATACACTCAAAAGTTACATCAGATGCAGCAATATTCAAGGTGTGACAGTATGGAAGAACATGAACATAGCAAATGTTAACAAAATAAAGAGAACAATTGAGGTACAATCACATCGAATTTAGCTGGTTGATCTATATCATCGGTCAGGAAGTATTGTAAAACATAAAAAGACTATATCTTTTAAAAAGAATGAGCGACTGAGATCACCCAGAGACTAGTTTGTCCAGATGTCACTGCTGAGATCAACGGTGAGACATATCCATTACATATTTATAAACCTAAACAAAACATATTCTAGCAATAGCAAACATTGAGGAAAAGGGCAAAAGAAAAGAGGGGGTTGGCCTCGGTAGTCCTAAACATAAGTGATCCACAGCAACGGGGCGGGGGATATCTAACAAGCAGACAGAGCGCCATGGGCACATCAATGGAAGGTACGGTATGCATCGGTTTGGCAGAAAACAAGCCAGTCCTTCCAAGTCCGTAAGTGTCTAAGGGATGCCTGGGGAGAGACATTACGGAGTTCCTCCAACGCTGCAGGGAGTGGACCTCCTGTAACCATGAGGAGATAGATGGCACTGCCGTTGACAACCACAAGCGAGGTATTACCAACTTCGCAGCCAGAGTTAGGAATGAGAGTAAATGAGTCCGAAGAACGGGTGTTGGGAGAGGGGCCTGGAAGAGAAGCAGGGCCGCTGGGTCATTAGGTACTCTAATTCCTGTAATCATTTGGATGAGGTCCAACACCCTCCCCCAGAAGGGTTGTAGTTTCGAGCAGCTCCACCAAATATGGGACATTGTACCAACCTCAGTCTGACATCACCAGCATAAGTTGCAGACCCCAGAGTATAGGGAGTGGAGAAGGGCTGGGACCTTGTACCAATGTGTGATAATCTTATAATTTAATTCCTGAGCTTTAACTGAAACAGATTACTTGTGTGCCAGAAAGAACATTTTCTTCCATTCCTCCGGCCCTATAGTCCTCCCCAACTGCCCCCCCCAACTCCTCTGGAAGGGGTCGTCCCCTCCGGTGGACGCCTGCAGAAGCCCATAGATTCTCGACAAGGTGCGTTCCCTACCGGGGTCTCGTAAACACCACTCCTCAAATGGTGTAAGAGGTCTGTGAAGGTCAAGTGGGACCTTGCATGCAGAATAGAAACTACGAAGTTGATTATAAGTTAACCTGGAAAGTGTCGTCCCTGGCAGCCCCTCCGTCAATTCCAAGTAAGACTTAAGTGAGTTTCCTGAGAACACAGCCCCAAACACCGTGGAGGATGGGCCACCACCTAGGAACCTAAAAAGAGCCTGGGAAACCTGGTCAGGGACAGCTGGGTTTCCCCGCAGTGGCATACAGGGACCCCCTGGTCGGAGTAAAGTCATCCTAGATGCATACTTTCTACACACTGAGACGGTAATGAGGGTTACCATCGGTACCCGGGAGAGGAGCTTGTTCGTCAAGTGCGTGGCCGGCAACCAAGGAAGCGCAGCCACCGGGGCCTCGTACATGAGGGATTCAAGTTGAACCCACATTTTCGCGGGCGCATCACGGAATGAGTCTAAAACCCAGGTCAAAACCGCCGCTAGATAATAGGCATGAAAGTCTGGGAGAGCTAGTCCCCCTTCTGCCTTTGGTTTAGTAAGAGTAGAGTACGCCTGGGGTGTTTTCTAGCCCAAACAAAGTCTGAGGTCATTTTGTGCAAACCATCAAAAAAGGGGCGTGGAAGCAGGACAGGAAGGGCCTGGAAAAGGTATAGAAGACGGGGAAGGACATTCATCTTTAGTATATTTATGCACCCAATCCAACTAAAGTCCTTCCTGTCCCACTTCAACAGGTCTCGGCCAATGGTCTCTAACATAGGAGTGAAATTAAGCTCAAAAGTCTTATCTATATTAGCCGGAATGTGCACTCCCAGATATTTGAAGGACGAAGTAGTCCAGGAGAGGGGGAAAGTAGATCTCAATTGCCTGAGCATCTCCTCAGGGACGTTTACGCTAAGGGCCACACTTTTGGTCATGTTAATTTTATGCTGACTAAAAGAGCCATATTGCTCTAAAATTCTAAGCACCGCCGGCAGCGAGGATACTGGGTCTGTGAGGTAAATCAGCAAGTCATCAGCGAATGCCGAGCACTTGATTTGATGGCGGCCAATGCAAATACCCCTGACAGCTTTCTCCGCCCTCAAAGCCTGCAGCAGATGCTCTATCACTAGGATATAGAGTAGGGGGGATAAAGGACATTCCTGCCTGGTACCATTACCTATAACGAAGGGGTATGAAAGCATGCCGTTCACACGAATCTGCACCCTAGGAGAGCGATAGAGAGCCAAGATACGGTTCAGCATAGTCGGTCCCAGACCCATATGCTCCAACATTCCCTCCAAGAAAGTCCAATCCACACGATCAAAAGCCTTTTCGGCATCAAGTGACAGAAACACACTCGGCAACTTAGCGGAATGGACATGGTGGAGAAGGGTGAAAGTCTTAAGGGTATTGTCCCTCGCCTCTCTGGAGACAACAAATCCCACCTGATCCGGGTGTATGAGTGAGTCCAGGAGAGGGCTAAGCCTCAGAGCAATCAGCTTTGCAAAAAGATTAGTGTCGGTGTTTATGAGGGAAATAGGACGATAGATCGAGCATAGTGTGGGGTCTTTACCATCCTTTGGGATCACTGTGATATATGCCATTAGGAAGGCGGGGTTGAAATGGGATCCCTGGGACACCGTATTGAAAGTCTCAAGAAGGGGGCCAGTTAATTCCTCAACCAGGGTTTTGTAAAAAATGGCCGTATAGCCGTCCGGGCCCGGACTTTTCCCCGAAGGAAGGGAGGAGATTGATCTTCCAAGTTCCTCGGAGGAAAATGGCTCCTCCAGAGAGGCGAGGGACTGGGGATCCAAATAGGGCAAGGCGGTGTTAGAGAGGTACGTATGTAATGCAGCTTGGAAATCCCTATGTGATATGGCCCCCTCCGGTGGGGGAAGGTTGTAAAGCCCCATGTAGTACGAATGCAATTCTTTCAGAATGTCGCTAGTGAGATGAACCAATCGGCCATTTGAGGTTTTAATGGAAGGAACAAACAGGGAGGCCCTTTTATCCCGTAGAGCACGAGCCAAACACTTCCCCGGTTTATTGCTCCATGTATAGAAGGAGCTAGCGCAAATCTGTCGGTAGCGCTTCTGTTTATGCTCCATCAGCTGTAAAATTTCATGGCGGAGAAGGATCAGGCCCCTAAAATCCGACTCCCGTCCCGAGGACTTGTGAAGCTTTTCTAGGGTATTCAGATGTTGCATAAGGGAATTAAGTGTATGGGATTTTTCTCTCTTAAGCCTGGCCCCGTGCTTGATAAGAACATCTCTCAGCACACATTTGAGCGCCTCCCATTTAAGTTGCGGGGAGGAAGCGTCTGAAGCATGCGTCAGGTGAAACGAGGTGGACGCTTGCTTCAAGTCTGCAAGACAGACGGAGTCGGACAGCAGAGGCTCATTGAGCCTCCAGGAGAAGGGCGGTTTGGCGCAGTGCAGGAGGGAGAAATCACAATGCACTGGGGCATGGTCCGAGTGTAAAATATTGTCGATGAATACGTGCGAAATCTGTGGTAGCAGGGAGTGTGCGGGAAATATGTAATCTATCCGGCTATATGACTTGTGTGGGTAGGAGAAGAAAGTGTAGTCTCGCTCACCCGGATGGAGTAGCCTCCAAACGTCCACTAGTTGCATGTCGTGGAGCAACTTACGGATCCTAGGTAAAGATCTCAGGGCAACTGTGGAGCGCCCACAGGAAGTATCTAGCACGAGGTTAAGAGCAAGGTTAAAGTCGCCACACAGGATAAGCTGACCTTGAGCGAAGCAAGTGAGAGCATCTAGAGTGTTAGTAAAGAAGGAAGAAAGACCAGTGTTGGGGGCATAGACATTGGCAATCGTGTAGATCTGACCCTGGATGTTACATTTGAGAAACAAGAAGCATGCCTCCGGGTCTGGGAGAACATCTAAAACCTGAACCGGCAATGATTTGTGAAGGAAGATCGCAACCCCCTTCGTTTTTGCAACCGAGTTGCTGCTCTGGTACCAGGCAGGGAAATATCTATTACGAAAACCCGGGAGGTGGCCATGCAAGAGGTGCGTCTCCTGTATACAGAGGATATGTGTCCGTTGCTTGTGGAAGTGGTAGAGGATCTGTGAGCGTTTCTCGGGAACATTAAAACCTTTAACATTATGACCAGCGAGACCGACCCAGAGGCAAGGGTGAACATAGGGGGAAACAATAAACGTAACCCAAGAGAAAAGCCCGTCAAACTCAGGCCAAACCCAACAGCAGAAATGCAACTGCTGAGGCCAGACTGTTATAGAAAAAGGCCAGTAATCCCAGGGGGCATGAAGGGACACCAACAAAATTTAGAAATTGCATTTACAATGAACAGAAGTAACAAGTTGGAGGAGACGTCCTAGGAAGCCTAGAACATGCAAACAAGTCTAGTAGCGGGGAATGGGATCACGGCACACCCCATCAGGTGTGTGCCGCCAGCCCATGTCCCCGACCACCCAATTACCCAACATTACAGGCCAGCCAAAAAAGACAGAGAATAGTGATTAGGAAGCACAAGTAAAACCACATATGAAAAGAAAAGGGTGCAAAACACCTTAAGACCGGGTCAAAGACATCAACAGGAAACTATTACAGACCCCAAGACAGAGTCAAAATGCAAAGACCAGAAAAGATTAGGGCAAATATGCAGTAATGAAAACTTGAAACCTATCTGTCCGGTCCCTCAGCTACCGGGTCAGCGGTGCGGCGGTCTCTTCGGTGAAGAGGGTTCTGGGCTGCTTGGTTTCCGCCTGGGTCTTTAGGGGTTTCGGGAGTGTCTCTGTGCGAGGTCGGAGCCGAAGTTCCCCAGGAGCGTCCTGGGGTGGGGCAAAGTCCATTTGCAACTCTGTCTCCCAGTCCGGCAAGATCATTTCAGGGAGGTTCAGTGAGGCAAGGAAAACCGGGAGGTCAGATGGTGTACGCAGTGACAGGACCCTATCTTTATAGCGAACCTGGATAGAGAAGGGGAAACCCCACCAATAGGGGATACCTCTGCCTTGCAGAACGGACAGGAGCGGCTTGACAGCAGCATGTAGTCGGAGGGTCCGTCTGGAGAGATCAGGGAATAGGCCAAGCTGCATGCCATTGTAGGAAACAATTTGCATAAGGCGGGCCTTTCGCATTATCTCTTCTTTGAGAGTGTAACGATGTACTCTGCAGATTATATCTCGCGGTCTTGTGGGGTCTTGACTTTGTGGACGGAGTGCACTATGCGCTCGGTCAAACTCGATGCTTGTTTCCTCAGGTCGACCCAGCACATAGTTGAATGCCCGGGTCAGAGTGGGAATCAGGTCGCCCGTTGAAATGCTTTCCGGCATCCCTCTTATCCTGATGTTATTTCTTCTGCTACAATTTTCAAGGTCGTCGACATGATTCACCAGCTGGGTGAACCGGTTCCATTGGTCCGCCACCGAAGCTTGAAGTGCGGAGACAGCAGAGGTCGTAGATGTTTGGGCAGTTTCCATCTGCCGCACTTGCTCCTGAAGGGCAGTGACATTAGCTTGCTCAGGTCGTAGGTCCTGCTTCCAAGAGTGCCATAAATCTTGAGCCATCTGCTGGATATCAGCTTTGGAGGGGATTAAAGAGAGAAGAGCATGCAGCTCGGGATGAGAGGCCAAGGTATTAAAGGCTTCTTCCGGAGGAGGCAGGCCAAAGGTTGAGGGGGTGGAGTC